>JAJEJO010000245.1:539915-599549 GCA_020662805.1 Glaucomys volans | reverse complement strand
ATTTTTTTTTTTTTTGTGGTGCTGGGGATTGAACCCAGGGCCTTGTGCTTGCAAGGCAAGCACTCTACCAACTGAGCTATATCCTCAGCCCCCAAAAATCCTTGAAATGAAGGAAACAATAAACCAAATTAAAAACACAATAGAAAGCATAACCAACAGGCTAGATCACTTGGAAGACAGATAATGAAGACAAAATATTTAATCTTGAAAACAAAGTTGATCAAACAGAGAAGATGGTAAGGAATCATGAATGGAACCCCAGGAATTATGGGACATCATGAAAAGACCA
Source organism: Glaucomys volans (assembly GCA_020662805.1). Lineage (NCBI taxonomy): Eukaryota > Metazoa > Chordata > Mammalia > Rodentia > Sciuridae > Glaucomys > Glaucomys volans. Next base: position 599,260 of record JAJEJO010000245.1, on the reverse strand, counting down.
AATTTAAGAATTATTGGGATTGAGGAAGGCACAGAGATACAAACCAAAGGAATGAATAATCTGTTCAATGAAATAATATCAGAAAATTTCCCAAATCTGATGAATGAGATGGAAAATCAAATACAAGAGGTATACAGGACACCAAATGCACAACATTATAACAGATCCACATCGAGGCACGTTATAATGAAAATACCTAACATACAGAATAAAGATAGAATTTTAAAGCCTGTGGAGAAAGCATCAGATTACATGCAGGGGAAAACCAATACGGATATCAGCAGATTTCTCAGTCCGGACCATAAAAGCAAGAAGAGCCTGGAACAACATATTTCAAACTCTGAAAGAAAATGGATGCCAACCAAGAATCTTATACCCAGCAAAACTTACCTTCAGATTGGATGACGAAATAAAATCCTTCCATGATAAAAAAAAAAGCTAAAGAATTCACAAATAGAAAGCCTGCAGTACAGAACATTCTCAGCAAAATATTCCAAGAGGAAGAAATGAAAAACAACAATGTAAGTCAGCAAAGGGAGGAATTACCCTAAAGGAACAGCCAATTAAAGGAGAAACCAAGTCAAGTTAAAAGCCAAAAATAAGCCAAAATAACTGGGAATACAAGTCATATCTCAAAAATAACCATGAATGTTAATAGCCTAAACTCATCAATTAAAAGACATAGACTGGCAGATTGGATTAAAAGGAAAGACCCAACAATATGCTGCCTTCAAGAGACTCATCTCATAGAAAAGGACACCAACGGACTGAAGGTGAAAGGATGGGAAAAAACATACCACACACATGGACTCAGTAAAAAAGCAGGGGTTCCCATTCTCACTTCAGATAAAGCAGACTTCAAGCCACAGTCAGTCAGAAGGGATAAAGAAGGTCATTTCATGCTGCTTAAGGGAAGCATAAATCAGCAATACATAATGATCATAAATATTTATGACCCAAAGAATAGCACATCCATGTATGTTAAACAAATCCTTCTCAATTCCAGGAACCAAATAGAACAAAACACAATAATACTAGGTAACTTTAATACACCTCTCCCACCATTGCACAGATCTTCCAAACGAAAATTGAACAAAGAAACCATAGATCTCAATAACACAATCAATTATTTAGACTTCACAGACATATATAGAATATTCCATCCATCAACAAGTGAATACACTTTCTTCTCAGCAGCACATGGATCCTTCTCTTAAATAGACCATATGTCATGTCACAAAGCTACTCTTAGCAAATACAAAAACATAGAGATACTACCTTGCATTCTATCAGATCATAATGGAATGAAATTAGAAATCAATAATAAAATAAAAAGCAGAAACTACTCCAACACCTGGAGATTAAATAATACACTACTGAATGATGCATGAATAACAGAAGACATCAGGGGGGAAGAAAAAAATTATTAGAGGTCAACAAGAACAAAGATACAACATCTCAAAATCTCTGGGACATTATGAAAGCAGTACTAAGAGGAAAATTCATTGCATGGAGCCCATTCAATAAAAGAATGAGAAGTCAACAAATAAACATCCTAACATCACAGCTCAAATCCCAAGAAAAAGAAGAACAGATTAGCACCAAAAGTAGTAGAAGACGGGAAATAATTAAAATCAGAACTGAAATCAATGACATTGAAACAAAAGAAATTATTCAAAAAATTGACAAAACAAAAAGTTGGTTCTTTGAAAAAATAAACAAAATTGATAAACCCTTAGCCACAATAACAAAGAAGAGAAAAAACTCAAATCACTAAAATTTGAGATGGAAAAGGAACTATCACAATGGACACTATTGAAATACAAAACATAATTATAAACTATTTTGAAAATTTATACTCTAACAAAATAGAAAATCTCGAAGACATCGACAGGTTTCTAGAGACATATGATCCACCCAAACTGAATCTGGAGGATATACACAATTTAAATAGACCAATTTCAAGCAATGATATAGAAGAAGTCATCAAGAGCCTACCAACAAAGTAAAGGGCCAGATGGATTCTCAGCTGAGTTCTACAAGACTTTTAAAGAAGAACTCATTCCAATACTGCTCAAAGTATTCCATGAGATAGAAGAGGAGGGAACACTTCCAGACTCATTCTTTGAAACTAATATCACCCTGATACCAAAACTAGACAAAGACACATTGAGGAAAGAAAATTTCAGACCAATATAGATGAACATAGATGAACACAGATGCAAAAATTCTTAACAAAATTTTAGCAAATCGTATACCAAAACATATTTAAAAGATAGTGCACCATGATAAGTGGGTTTCATCCCAGGGATGCAAGGCTGGTTCAACATCCAGAAATCTATAAATGTAATTCAACACATCAACAGGCTTAAAGTTAAGAAACACATGATTATTTCAAGAGATGCAGAAAAGCATTTGATAAAATACAGCACTCCTTCATGCTCAAAACGCTAGAAAAAATAGGAATAGTAGGAGCATACCTTAAAATTGTAAAGGCTATCTATGCTAAGCCCACAGCCAGCATCATTCTAAATGGAGAAAAATTGAAAGCATTCCCCCTGAGAACTGGAACAAGGCAGGGATGCCCTCTTTCATCGCTTCTATTCAACATCATCCTTGAAATTCTAGCCAGAGTAATTAGACAGACTAAAGAAATAAAAGGGATATGAATAGGAAAAGAAGAACTTAAACTATCACTATTTGCAGATTATATGATTCAATATCTGGAGGAGCCAAAAAATTCCACCAGAAAACTTCTAGAACTCATAAATGAATTCAGTAATGTAGCAGGATGTAAAATCAAACTCATAAATCTAATGCATTCTTATTCATAAGTGATGAATCCTCTGAAAGAGAAATTAGGAAAACTATTCCATTCACAATAGCCTCAAAAAAAAATAAAATACCTGGGAGTCAATTTAACAAAAGAGGTGAAAGACTTCTAAAATGAGAACTACAGAACACTAAAGAAAGAAATTAAAGAAAATCTCAGAAGATGGAAAGATCTCCCATGTTCTTGGATAGGCAGAATTAATATTGTCAAAATGGCCATACTACCAAAAGCTCTATACAAATTCAATGCAATTCCAATTAAAATCCCAATGACATTCCTCCTCATAGAAATAGAGAAAGCAATTATGACATTCATTTGGAGGAATAAGATACCCAGAATAGCTAAAGCAATCCTTAGCAGGAAGAGCAAAGCAGGTGGTATCACAATACCAGACCTGCTATTACAAAGTTATAGTAACAAAAATGGCATGGTATTGACACCAAAATAGGCAGGTAGACCAATGGTACAAAATAGAGGACACAGAGACAACCCACATAAATACAGGTATCTCATACTTTTGACAAGGAGACAAAAATATACAATGGAGAAAAGACAGCCTCTTCAACAAATGGTGCTGGGAAAACTGGAAATCCATATGCAGTAAAATGAAACTAAACCCATATCTCTCACCCTGTACAAAACTCAACTCAAAATGAATCAAGGACCTAGAAATTAGATCAGAGACCCTGCACCTAATAGAAGAAAAAGTAGGTCCAAATCTTCATCATGTTGGCTTAGGACCAGACTTCCTTCACATAACTCCGAAAGCACAAGAAATAAAAGCAGGAATCAATAATTGGGATAGATTCAAAATAAAAAGCTTTTTCTCAGCAAAGGAAACCATCAGCAATGTGAAGAGAGAGCCTACAGAGTGGGAGAAAAATCTTTGCCACACACACTTCAGATAGAGCACTAATCTCCAGAATTTTAAAGAACTCAAAAAACATTACACCAAGAATACAAATAACCCAATCAATAAATGGGTGAAGGAAATGAGCAGATACTTCACAGAAAAGGATCTACAAGCAATCAATAGATATATGAAAAAATGTTCAACATCTCTAGTAGTAAGAGAAATGCAAATCAAAACTACCTTAAGATATCATCTCACCCCAATTAGAATGTCTATTATCAAGAATACAAGCAACAAGAGGTGTTGGTGAGGATGTGGGGAAAAAGGTAACTTACACACTGCTGGTGGGGTTGCAAATTGGTGCAGCCACTCAGCAAAGCAGTATGGAGATTCCTTAGAAAACTCAGAATGGAGTCACCATTTAATCCAGCTATCCCACTCCTGGACCTATACCCAAAGGACTTCAAATCAGCATACTACAGTGATGCAGCCACATCAATGTTTATAGCAGCCTAATTCACTACAGCTAGATTGTGGAATCAACCTAGATGCCCTTCAATAGATGAAAGGATAAAGAAACTATGGTATATATACACAATGGAATATTATTCAGCCATAAAGAATAATAAAATTATGACATTTGCAGGTAAATGGATGAAGTTGGAGAATATCATGCTTAGTGAAATAAGCCAATCCCAAAAACCAAAGATGGAATGATTTCTCTGATAAGTGGCTGATGACATATAACGGGGGTGGGGTAGGTAAGAAAGGATGGATTGTATAGAGGAAAATGAGGGGTGGGGAGGGGCAGGGAAGGAAAGATAATAGAATGAGACAAACATCATTATCCCATGTATATATGTGAATACGCAAATTGTATGATCCTACTTTGTATACAACCACAAAAATGATGGTTGTACTCCATTTGTGTACAATGAACCGAAATAAAAAAAAAAAGAAAAAGAAAAAGTAAAGTATATTTCTAAAATTTGTCTTTAAAAATAGTGAAGAGGGGCTGGAGGTGTAGCTCAGTGGTAAAGTGCTTGCCTAGCATGTGTGAGGTCCTGGTTCTGATCCTCAGCACTGAAAAAAGAAATAGTAGGAATAATAACAAATTATCATTTTAATTATAGTGATTATAATATATACCATTATGCTTATATATTATATATACTATGCTGCATACATTATATACTATATAATTATGTTCTACAAATAGATTTATATTAAGAAATTTTATTATATGAACTTTAATAATAAAAATAGAATAATAATCACAGGAATCAGAAGATATGTGCCTGTGTGTATCATTTTCAAAACCACTGGTATCGCATCCAGTTGTTTTCGCAGTAGGTAGGTAATAGTGTGCACTGCATAATTTGGGTTTTGCAGAATAATGGAAAAGGTCAATATCATTCTGCACCTAAAGGAAAACATGAGGACCAACGAGAGGCAAAGCCACCCAATCTGAAAATCATATTCCAATTTGAACAGGCAGTGAAAAGCTCTAGTGTGTTTCTGAAACTCATGAATTTACCAAGCCAGGCAGGTAGTTAACAAGTTCTGCACACCCTGCCTCCCTTGAGGGAGACTGGCATTTCCTTGGCAGACACAAAACCTCAGACAGGCTTGTGTGAGGAAGGCCCTAGTCTCTCCGATTCTGGCTTTACCACCTAAGTGGGCATACTCTGGGAACTACAGAGTAATTCATGCCTGAGTCCATCTTGCAGCCCCACATGGAGTTTTGTAAGTTTTTGGCCCTTTAATCCTTTACCATACTTAGTCTCCTTATCAGACACGGAAATCACCATCATTGCTTCATGGGTGCCCTGGAGGTCACCTCTATTTTCTGGATGCCTCAGCAAACCCCTTTCTGTATAAAGAGTCAGGAAGCTGAGGATTCACTGGAACCCGTGCTGGTTTGTGAGAGAAAACTTTCAACACACGCCTTGAGTTTCCTTTGATCTCCACATTGAAAGCCCAAGCAGAATGTGAAGTTATTTTATTTTTTATTTAAAGTAGGAAGCTAAAACTGCTTTATCACCTTAAAATCTATTTCAATATTCTTTTAGTTGACTTGGTCAGCGAGGACTGGTGTGGTAACATCAGAACCACCTAAGGGGCAGCATGGGACTTGCCAAGATCTAATCAGGTCTCATCAGAACTAACCAGAACTTGAGCAGATTCACTGCAAACACACAGCTCTCCATATTATTTTCCTATAAATCAATCTTACCAATACCAAGAACAGGCACACAGACTTCCAAATTTGCTCCTACCCAAATACAGTTGTGTCCTTGATTAAAAAAAAGGGGGGTGGGGAGATTTAGACATAGGCACATAGATAGGAAGAACGCCACAGAAAGACGAAGCCAGAGATCTATAGGCCAAGGCTCACCAAAGATCACCAGCAAAGCACCAGAACAGAGAGGCCTGGAACAGATTCTGCCTCACTCTGTCCCCCTAAGAAGCAATCCTACTGACACCTTGATTTCAGACTTTTAACCTCCAGAACATTGAAAAAATGAATTTATGCTCATATTATATTCCAGCCTCTATAGCTCTCTGGGTCTGTTTTTGTGCCAGATGTAAAAGAAGGTTTGCTGGAGATCTCTATGGTGTGAATGTCGTCTGTCACCACAAACTCATGCTAACATCTGATGCTCACTGGAGCAGTGCTGGGAGGGTGGGGCCTTTAAGAGGGATTCATGTCTTTCCTGCAGTTCTGGATTAGTTCTCCCAGAAATGGGTTAGTTCTCATAAGAGTCGACAATAATAAATTAAGTCCACTTCTTTGACCCCCTCTTTTCCACATATGGCCTCTAGTCCTTCCACTCTGATCCATGAGTTGTCACATCATGTGGCCCTCACTAAAGCTGAACAGATGTTGGCACCATGCTATTGGACCTACAGGACCATGAGCCACAATAAATCTCTTTTCTTTACAAATTATCCAGTCTTGGTTGTTCTGTTACAGCAACACAAAATAGTAGTTTCCTCATCTGTCACATGGAAATCTGTATCACTGCCTCATGAGTACCCTGGACAAAGCCCTAGAAAAGACAAATCACACAAAGAAAAGAATGGCTCTTCAGATGGCCACCATTAGGGGAGCAGGATTCAGAGGATAAATTCAGCCTCCTCTGCCCAACCTGCCAAAGACATTGTGCATCACCCATGGTCATGAGGCACTACCTGGTGAAAGGGCTATCCACACTATGACTCACCTCCAGTTATCTCTAGAAATTTCTGGAGTCATTTACATATTTACATAGAGGGTGGATGGATTCCCAGGGCCCTTAACCCCCAGAGTTCTGCCACAGCTTCTCCCGTAGCCAATGACAACAGAACAGTGCACTCTACATAACCCAAATGTTTCTTCTTTCTCTCCCTTATTTCCCAAACTTCTCTGTGATATAACTAAAGGGGTGTTGCAGATCTTGAACCCAAGGTGCTTCCCTACCAGGAACAAATAGGTGGCATCTCTCCTTTCCAAATGTACCTTCTGGTGCTTTGTGGATCTGAACCGGCAATGTGACAGAATCACAAAAAAGAAATCGGCATGCTGCCAAGAGTCATGTATTCAGCTGCATCATATTAGAGCACAGGCAAGAAGCAAAGCCTTGAAGCAGGATTCAGGGAGACAGCAGTATAGCCAGTTGCATGGATGATATATCTCCGTGAATGCCCACATAAAACACATAGAGCAACTACAAGGTATATTAAAACCTAAAACAGAGACAACATCTACAACACAACTAAAGGACAGTATTTCCCCACAAACCCAAAAACACAAACAAGGTGGAAACAAACTATTAATAGCCTCAAGACCTGTGTGGTCTCTGCATCTGTAGATGCAGGAGCCAAGGGAGTCAGCAGGTTGCTAGGAAAACTAAGAACAGGAGGACCCCCAAAATAACCAACACATATTCACAGAGAAGCCTGGCAAGACAGCAGAGAAGGGAGCTAGAAGGGACTTGCCCACAGTCACAGTGAAAGAGCCGCACTGTGGTGCGGACTCCTGGAGTTGAAAGCAGGGCTGCTCCCAACTCAGGACCCACCATGGGCAAACATCTCAGGAGAGGCATCAGAAGGAAGCAGGATGAGACTCTAGAAGCAGAAGGAAAACACGGGGAAGGGAAGTAGAGATTAAGACAGCTCAGGAAGTCATACTTCTTTGTAATACTTCATATAAATAACAAAAGAAAGTTCCTATGAAAGTAGAAAAGTTATCCTGAGCCATATCTCCTAAAAATTTAGGAAAACTAATTTTCATATGAAAAAAAGGAAAAAGAAAAAGATCAAGATGAAATACCATACAAAATCATTACAAGAAAAAAAAAAAGCAGAATGACCTCCCTCCTATCAAAGAATCCAAAAATACATGCTCACAGAACAGATCAAAATGGTTACCTTTGTTCCAAAATGAGTTAAGAGAAACTAAGAAAAAACATAAAAAATAATGTGAATCAAAATTAGAAATATTCAGAAATTGAGTGTCAGAACTCAAGGAAGAATTAGAAGGATTTTCACTAGTAGTGAAAACAACTATGTTAGGAATTTAGATGCAACCTAAAGGAGCACAAGAGCAAATAAACAGGAAAGGAATTCCATTACAAAATAGCAGATGAAAAAGAGGAAAAGCATTGAAACATAAAACTAAAGAGAGAAAAAAGAATTCTAGACAAAATGACAACTATAGGAAGTAACCAGAGCAAAGATCAGTTCACAGAAAAAGTTCCTGAATAAGAAAACCAAAGCAAGGGGAGGAACAAGTACTAAAAACTTTACTGCAAGAAACATTCCTTAAATTTAAAAAATTAATTACAAGTTTAAAGAGTCCACCAGGGATCTAGCAATATTGATCCAGAATGATCAATATTAAGACATATTCTAGTCAAATTACTACACTTTGAAAAATAGGAATGATATCCATTGAGGATACACGAATATCCACTAAGTATCTAAGAATAATTTCCTTCCTCTTACATCATATATGAGAAAAAGAGAATGAGATTATCATCAGATTTTTCACCGTAACAGCTATCTCCAGAAGAAAATGGAGCAGTGTATTTAAGGAGAGTTAGGAATTACTATACAGCAAATCTTTCAAGGACAAAGGACAAGAGACAGATATCTTCATGTTCATATGCTACTGCTGTGTCTTCACATTGTCTTCCCTCTGTATGGGATGCATCCAAATGTCCTCTTCTTATAAGGACACAAGTCATATTGGGTTAGGGTTCATGGTAATGATCTCATTTTAACTTGATAACTGCTGCAGAGACCACTTCTCCAAATAAGGTCACACTCTGGGAGCTGGGATATCAATATGCAAATTTAGAAAAGACAGGGTTCAATCCAATAGAGCACCCAAGAGCATCAGCAGCTACTAAACTCATAGAAAGAGGGATGCAGGGACATTTTGTACTTCCCCTGATCTTGCCAAAGAGATGGAATCCAAGCCTGGTGAAGGTACTGGATTCAGATGCCAACGTCCAAGACAGAGAGGACAAAGGGACACACTGAACTTCATCATGTGTGCATCTACTCAAAACAAAACTGATGCTTTGCCCAGATCAAATACCAGAGTCTTCAACAGTATTTTAGTCATCATTTTCACTGCTGTTACCAAAAGACCTGACAAGAACAATTAGAAGAGGAAAAGTTTATTTGGTGCTCACAGTTTGAAAGTTCTCAGTCTACAACCAGCTGGTTCCATTCCTTGGGCTTGAGGAGAGGTAGAACAACATGGTGGAAGAGTACAGTAGAGGAAAGCAGTTTGAGACATCACGCCAGGAATCAGAGAGCTTTTCTCACAAGGACAAAATATAAACCCCATAGGCACACCCCCAGGGACCCACCTCCTCTAGTCACACCCTACCTGCTTACAGTTACCACCAAGTTAATCCCTATCAGGGGATGAATGTAGTGATTAGTTTAAGCCTCTTATAACTCAATCATTTTGTCTCTAAATTTTCTTGCATTGTGTCATACATAAGCTTTTGGGGGACATCTAATATCTAAACCATAACAAATATATTTTGTAAGGAAAAGACAGGGATAGATAGTATGGTGGTTCCTCAGATTTTTAAAATAGAATTACCATATTATCATTTAGCAATTCTTCTTCTGGATATATATCCAAAAGAACTGTAAGCATGGTCTCAAAGGTGTATTTCAATACCCATGTTCATAGTATTATTGCACAGTACCCAAAAGGTGGAAGCAATCCAAATGTTCATCAGCAGATTAACTGATACACAAAATGTGATAAATATATGAATGAAATTAAAGGAAATTCTGGCACATGCTACATTATACCAAGTAACACACACACAGAATATGATTCTTCTTATATGAGGTACTTAGACTAGTCAAATTCATAGAGAGTAGACTGCTGGTTGCCAGGGACTGGCAGGAGAGGGAATGGGGAGTTAGAGTTTATTGGGTGCAGAGTTTCAGTTTCATGCAATGAAAGGAATTCAGGAGATTAGTTGCACAACAATGTGAATACACTTAATGCCACTGAGTTGTACACTTAAAAATGTTTAAGAGAATAGATTTTATATACAGAGGATACCCAACCTCTGGATAGTTGATTAGTTGAAATATGAGTATCCTTCTTGCTGCAGGGTCACAGTTCACTATATACAAAAGCCACGTGGGATGAAATTTAACCACCCAAGTATAGAGGCTGGTTTGGGCCAAATTTATTCGAGTTTAACACAATCAAAAATTCATGCCCATCCTTATTCACTAAAAACTTTGTATTTGGCCCTTCTCATCACAGCACCTGTCAGCTTCCTCAGTGTAACTGCAACCCATACCCAGAGTTTTCAACTCATGGTTGCCACAAAGGTTTCCTGGGCAGTTTTCAAAACCTACTGATATCTGTATATAAAGTCCTGGTATTATCTAGGAAAAGGTGAAAGTACCACTTTAGCAGACTGTCTCATCATGACAGTCTGATGAGTCAACACTGCATGTTATAAGCTCTAGAACAACCTGCAAAAAGACAATGAAGGGGCACATCCCTAATAAGCTAGTGGGGGAAGGATGGAAAATAAAATGACTCTTTAAAAGGAAAGGAAGCTATCAAAGATGACTAGGATTGTGTCAAAAGGTCTCAGGGGCCAAGCTGAAGACACATTCACAGGCCAAAGACTGAATATTTTGAGCTTCAGTAAGGATGATAATTGTCAAACTTTGAACCCTATGCAACATGTTCAAGCCCGTAAGTTTAAAATGATAGTTTTTAAAAATAAACTGATCCTGTTTGGAAGGTCATGGGTGTTATGGTTTGAACATGGTTTGTCCCCACCAAAACTCATGTTGAGGCTTGATCCTCAATGAGACAGACTCAAGAGGTAGCACCTGTGGAGGGGTTTGGGTCATGGGGATGGAGCCCCCATGAGTGGTTGGTGCTTTCCTGTGGAAGTGGGTTAGCTATTACAGAAATTGATCCCCTTTTCTCTCTTGTGCACATACCTGCTTTCCCTTCTGCCTTCAACCATGAGGCCCTCACAGAGCCAGAGGCTGGTGCCATGATTGAGGACTTCTTCACCTTTAGAACCAATAACCCAAATAAAACTCTTTTTTACAAATTACTCAGTCCTAGATATTCTGTTCTAGCAACAAAAAGTCGACCAAGAAAAAGGTGAAAACAAATTTGTCATCTTCAGAACTGGTAAATGCTTTTTCTCTAAGAACTATCCCACTGGCTAACCAAATACTAGAGGGGTGGCACCTCTACAGAGCCACCACCTGAGAAGTGAAAAAGAAATGAAAACATTGAAATATCACTTCATTTAAAAATATTTTTTTTTAAAAAAAAACTAAAATCTGGAATCTACACCACAGACCAGTTAAATCCAAATCCCTAGGAGTGGGGTCCAAAAAGGTATGTTTAAAAATGCCCTCCAATGGCTAGACTGTGTACCTAGAGTTGAGAACAGCTGGGAATCCCTTCAATTTCCGGACACTCTCACCTGTCACAAGCTTCTCCTTCCATCCACCTCGTGTGCCTCTCATGTTCCCCAGGATGCTGTTCCTCCATCTGGAATCCTCTTCAGACACCTCCCCTTACCAAAAGACACTTGGTCCTTCACATGTAGCTCATAGCCTACTTCCTCCAAAAAGACTCCCTTGATTTTCCACAGAATTAAATTGAGTGGTTTTCACAGTTTTGCCAAGATAGAATTTATGTACAATAAAATTTACCCGCAGTAAGAGGGAACCATTTGTACTGAATGTTGCTCAGCCCTTGCTACAATGCACTTTAGACCATGCATCAACCCCAATGCTCCCTGATGTCTGTCTGCAGCTGATCCCCACTTACATCCCCAGACCTAGGCAACCTCTCATCTGCCTTATGTCCCTATAATTAGTCATTTTCTAGAAATATCCTATAAATGGAACTGCACAATATGTAGTCTTTCATGTCTGCCTTCTTTCACTCAGCCTAATGTTTCTGAGTGCACTGGGTATTTTTAAATGTACATGGGGATTAAGTATTTAAAGTCAGGCTGAATGAATCCATCAGTAAGCAAATGAATAACTTCATATCATGATTCATCATCCACCATTTATTTATTGTATTAGAATATTGTTTGCTTCTTGGTCAACCTTGGGCCCAGCTTTCTCTCGGGGGTGACCTGCACCCTGGCCAACATGATAGGTTTGGTTTGACAGAAGCAAAGATGTTGGGGCCAGAGTTCTCATTCCATTTTCATCCACTGCTATGGTTTGGATGTGATTTGTCTCCCAAAATTCACATGTTGAAAATTTGATCTCCAGAGTGGTGGTGTTAAGGTGATGGAATCTTTAGGAGTTGGGGCCTAGTAGAATGTAATTAGGTCATGGGGGCACCATCCTTAGAGGGGATTAATCCTGGTCCCACAGGAATAGATTATTTCTCCCTGGAGAGGAGTACTATAAAGTGAGAAGTGAGGCTACTCCTTTAGGTGCCCCTTCTGCATATGGCCAGTTCCTTTTTCATGTCTCCACCATGTTGTGATGCAGCCAGTGGGGCTGGGCAGGGTTTGCTATGCTCATTAGTCCCTCCGGCCACAAGAATCATGAGTCAAATAAACCTCTTTACTTTATAATTTACAGTCTTGAGTATTTTGTTATAGCAACCTGAAACAGACTAATACATCCATTTACACCACCAACCCACCCAGTATCTGAAACTTCAGATCAAAACTGGTAAGCCTAGGAGGGGTCTGAGAATCCACCTGCATACTCTATACTGCTAGAAAATCATCCATGTTCCAGTAAGGGCTTCTAAGGTATGCAGATGTCATGGGCTTATGAAAACTCAAACTGTTCTTAGGCAAAACTTGTCCTTATACATTTTCCCAGTTTCCAGAAAAATGAGTTTCCCAAGGACAAGTACTATTCTCTTCTACATGCCGCATGCTCCAGGCATATCAATGGCAGTCCGTGAAAATTACTCAAAAGTTGAAAATACTGAAATGGGAAGATGGTTCATGGGGATTATATTTGTTTGCTTAGGCTGCTATAACAAAGTAACATGTACTGGGTGAAGTAAACAATAGAGTTTAGTTTCCATAGTTTTGGAGGTTGTAAATCCAAGATCAAGGTGCCAGCAGGGATGGTTTCTTCTGAGGCAACTCTCCTTAGCTTGTACATGGCCATCTCCTCCCTGGGTATTTACATGCCTTGTGTGTGTTTCTGAAGTACTGGGGGTTAAATCCAGAGCCTCACACATGCTAGCCAAGCACTCTACCACTGACCTACAGTCCCAGCCCTTTTTATTTTATTTTGAGACATGGTCTTATTAAGTTGCCCAGGCTGGCTGCAAATTTGTGATCCTTCTGCCTCAGCCTCCCAAGTCACTCAGATTATAGGCACGTGCACTGTGCCTGCCTCATTTTAATTTAATCATCTCTTTAAAGACCCATTGACAAATAAGGTCATATTCTAAGATACTAGGAATTAGGATTTCAACATGTGGATTTAGGGAAAGCACAATAAGCCCCTAACAGGGACTGATGATATCATTTTCTCTGCTTTTGTGTATATTTGAAAAGTTCCACAATGCAAAGTTAAGCTTAAAATAAAAAAGATTTGTTTAGTGAATAGTCCCTGGCTGACCACCAAAGTACTAAAAATATGTCTATAGCTAAAAAAAGAAGGTCTTGAAATTTTTCCGATATTAAAAAGACATTTCTGTAGTCAACATAAAATTGGGGAACAACTACTAAATAAAATGACTCTCCTGCTTTGCAAGTATAATGAGGTCCACAGAGTCTGGGGTTGTCTCCTAACATTTAAAGAGGCTCAGGATTTGATAAGCACTGGAAAACACAGAGGCCATTAACTCCAGGCAAAGCTACACTGTTCATGAGTTCTCATCAGTTCCAAGCCCCACCTGGGACAGGCTGCAGGCAATCACAGGCTGGAGCTATGCATCACTGGCAAAATGAAATCATTAATGTCTGATAATTAACTCTTTAGCAAGAGACTTACCTACAGGAAAATGCAGCCCATTCATCCAGTCTCAAGTCTGCTCTGCTACCCTTGAGGGTTCATTATGTTGAGATGTTAATAAGCATATGGACTTATCCCAAAATACTGTGTTTTCATCTTAACCTGTTCTTGCACTTAAAACACTTCCCAGATCTCTCCTGGATCTATCAGGATAGGCCAGGTTGTGCTGCAGTAACAAACAACACCGAATTCACAGTGCCTTTGCTCAGTTATGGTTTCTATCTTTCTCAAGTCCAGGGCAGACAACAGTCCTTTGATAATGAGGCACCTCCTCCTCAACATATTCACCTAGGGTTGATGTGATTGAGGAGAAGAGTCTGGACAGTCTCTTAAAGCTTCTATCCACATGTCACTGCTGCTAACATTTCATTGGACAAAGCAAGTAAATGATCATATATAACTCTGAGGAAGTAAAGAAGCACAATCCTTATACATATCCAGAAGAAGTACCAGTACATGTGCAGGCCACTTCAGCAAAGACACCCACGGCAAAGCACATATCCTTCATGTGTCCCATTTTGGCTTCTCTGACTTCAGCCCAGTAAGCAATGGTTGCAGGGCAAATGTGGAAGGACTGGTGCAGACCACACACCAAACTAGACAGTGCTCCCTATGGGCTGAAGGACATCATCCTGGATATACCAAGTTCCCACAGAAGCCACTGCTATGGTTCAGACCTGGAATGTTCCCCAAAAGTCCATGCATTAAGGGCTTGGTCCCCAGCTTGGTGCTATTGAGAAGTGGTAAAAACTTTAAGAGATAGGGGCCTAGTGGAAAGTCTTTGGGTTGTTGGGGGATGTGCTCTTGAAGGAGTCAGTGGGACCCCACTGCCTCCCTTTTTCTCTTTCACATTCCATCCATGAGGTAAACACTTTCCTCTGCCATGTGCTTCCGCCATGATGTGCTGCTTGGCCCAGAGCAACAGTGTCAATTGATCAAGGACTAAAACCTCCAAAACTGTAAGCTAAAATAAACTCTTCCATCTTATTTTCTAAGGTCTTTATTATAGTATCGGAAAGCTAACAAAGTCACCAAAGCAGCATGGAGAAGGTCAGATCTGCAGGTGCCAGGGACAGCATCCCCACCATCAACATCCCTAAACCCAGTCCGCAACAAGCAGCATTGCCTTTATCTCTCAAACAACCCTCTGCACAGCCTCCCCAACACAGGGCGCTGTGCACTCCCTGTGCAGCTCAGCAGCCCACAAAAATCCTGCACATGACAAGGTACTTTATACCATTAATCCTAAAAGAAATGCCAATCAAACCCGTGATGAGATACCTCCTCACTCCCAGAAGGGTGGCCACTAAAACACACACAAAAAATAACATTTTATTGAGGATATGGAAAAATTGGTGCAGCCACTGTGGAAAACAGTGTGGCATTCCCTCAAAAACTTAAAAATAGAATTACCCTATAATCCAATAATTCTACTTTTGGGTACACGTGTATCCAAAAGAATTGAAAGCAAAGATTCACAGGGATATTTGTATGCCCACAGTCATAGCAACATGATTCACAGCAGCCTAATGATGAAACAACCCAAGAGTTCATTGGAGGATCAGTATATAAACAAAATGTGTTTTATACTTACAATGGAAAATTATTAATGCTTAAAGAGAAAGGAAATTTTATCACATGCTTATGGATGAGCCTTGAGAACATTATACTAAGTAAAATATGCCAGTCACAAAAAGTCAAACACAATGGGATTCACTTATATGAATGAGTTACCAAGAATCACCCAATTCATACAGACTGAAAATGGGATGTTGGTGGCCAGGGGTTGGGGAGGAGAAAGGACAAGGAGGTGGTGTTTAATGGGTACAGGATTTCAGCTGGAAATATATAAAATTTCTGTGGATGGATGATGATGATGGTTGCACAACAATGTGAATGTTCTTAATGCCACTAAATATGCACTTGAAATGGTTCAGAGGGTAAATTTTATATTATGTGTATATAAATGATTTTCACAGTTTAAAAAATTTAAGTATAAAAAAGGTTGCTATGGCTATCATGACCTACTGGATAAAGTTAAATACCTAAAATTATGACATAAATCCTTCCAAAATTTTGCCATCACTTGCTGCATCTAGACAGTAGATTTCCCACCTGTGTACCTTTCATCATGCAGCTCCTCCATGACTCCTCCATGCCTCTACACCTGTCCTCCCCTCCCACATCTATATTCAGCCGTCTCTGGGTGCCCACAGCACTCTCTCTGAAGCACCATCATGCATGGCTCCTGTTTCCCCTCCAGAAAAAATCTTCACATGGCAGGAGAGAGCTTTGCTCTGCCCCTTTAGTACCCTAGCACCTGGCATGGTACTGAAACAAGATAATCAAACTATATCAACCCTGCTGCTGAAGATTTCCAGCTTGATAAAACCCATACCCCAAAGACCCACATGCTCATGACCAGAGCTGCTCCAGCCATGACATGGGTGCAAACCCTCAGTCTTATGAACCTGCAGCTTCTGAGTCTAAAGAATTGGGTTGGGGCCTGGCACCCTGCAGTTCTCAAAGCACCTGCATGCTGAGCTACTGATCCAAGGCTGTGCTCAGAGTATTCAGTAACCAAGAGACAGAGCCAACACCTCTGTCTAGGCATAAGTGTCTTTCCCAAACACACTATGCCCCTGCCCAATGCCACAGCCTTGCCCCCAGGGTGCCCACTGTGAAGCAGGTCCAAAGACCTCTAGAGGCCCCGCCTGCCTCCCTAAGCACTCAGGTGGCATTTTAGTGAACACTCTTTCTAATTCAAATCACTCACATGTGCCTGCAGATAGAATCAGCTTTTTTATTTAACTTCATTATTATCTACAGTTCAATCCATTACTATAAATCCAGCTTCTTAGATCCTCTTAATAACCCAGAAGAGAACCCACAAAAGATGCATTTCCCTGAATAGAGCAGGTGGGCAGCTACAATAAAATTTCTTTAAAGAGCTGATGCTCCTCCTGGGGTAATTTAAATAACCCACAATGGTGCAATCATTAGAATTAATTTTATAAGAACCTTTAAAAAACAACAGGATGAAAATCAGAGGACAGGATTCCGGTTGTGGCTCTTTGGCAAATCAACCAATGTGCCCTTAGCTAGACCCTTAGCTCTCTACAGCTCAGGTTTCTCATCTATAATAAAATGAGGATAGTCGAGAGAGCCATGGTTCAGGATTGCTGGGGACCCACAGGCAGACATGAGTTAATTTACTGGACAGCACCAGAATTCTAAAGCAAAAATAGAATGCTGGACAAATGCTCACCTCTAGTGAGTTTAAGGAACTGTTTGCTAAAACTTCTGTTTGAGATCTATAATGCATACATGTCCTTGGTGGTGAAGTAAATGTATTTTTTTACTATGGTTGAAAATCAAAATGTCTAAAAAAAGACCTACAAGTCTAACATCTGTTCAATGAAACAAATATACTTTCCCCTCCACATCCTTGGGTTCCTCATCCTCAAATTCAACCAACCCCTTTCCTTTTTTCCAAAGTATCTGGGAAAACCTGTTTCTGTACTGAATATGTCCAGACTTTTTTTCTTATCATCCTTCCCTAGATAATACAGTACAAAAACTATCTGCAATGTATTAGGTATTTTAAGGCTTCGAGAAATAATTTGCAGTCTACAGAAGGATCTGTGCGGGTTCTATGCAAATACTATGCCATTTCTTATAAGGGACTTGAACATCCAACATCCATAGATTTTGCTATCTGTGTGGGGTAGCTCTGAAACCTGTCCCTGACCAACACTGAGGGACAACCACACACACACAGATGAGCACAGTGACAGCAGGAAGGTCCAGGAACTGAGTAAACCACTGACTCCCTAAGCCCTGCTGTGATGGGCTAGGGCAGGTTATACCTCTAGCCAAGTCCATGTGGGGACACCAAGCTGAACAATCTGTGTCCACATGCACACCTAATAGCCAGAGCACAGGCCCCTTCCTGGGTGAAAATTCGCTGAAGCCAAGCATCCAAGTCTTAGGAAGTTCCTAGGGTTCCAAGGACTTTGGGCAGATAAAACAAAAAGCTGCTTGACTGAGCTTCAAGACAAAAGAGAGGTAGGTGAAGGACCCATAGTGCATAATTAAGGAGACCCTTGCATTCAAGGGCAAACTGTGCATTTGTACGAGTCTGAAGTTCCTACTTGAATCATGTGCCAGGCCCTGAGAACAAACCCAGAGCTGAATGAGGCTTAGACCCATGAGCTTTCTGGGCTTCCTCTCTGGTGGGGGTACAGAAAATAATCAATAAATAAGTTTGGAAGTTAATGGAGAAGGTGCTCATGTATTCAAGGTGGTGGCCAGTGCAGAATGCAGGTCCGACTACAGAAGACTCATAAGGGAAAGAAATATTTGAACCAACATATAAAGGTGATAAAGTTAGCCAGGAAAATTTCTGCAGGATATAGCTTTAGGCAATAAAGTCAGAGAGAAAATAGTTAAGAAAGGACCACTCCAAGTAAGACAGGGACACTGAAGAGTTGTGGTTCAAGGGGTGACAATGATCTAATCTAAGTTCTAAAGTGATAACCCAGTTGCTACACAGACATGAAGAGTTGTGGAGTCAGGGTAGGAACAGGAACCTTGTCAGAAGGCTGATGCAACAATCTAGGGGGCAAGTTGACAGAGTCATACCACACAATGACAGTGCAGGTGACCAGGGACGGTATTCTGGGACAGATTAGACAAAGAACTTGAAGGAAGAATAGGAATCAAACCTGACACCAAGTCTATATAGTTCAGGCATCTGGAAGGATGGAGTAGCCATCTAATGAGACAAGAGGTAAGGGTTGGGAGGTATGATAGGGGTCAGCTTGGCCACTGTTGTTCTGAGATGCCCACTAGGTCTCCCAGAGGAGGTATTGTGTGAGCAATTGAATAAACAAGTCTGGGGCTCAGAGGAGAAGTCTGAACGAAGATATAAATATGGGATTCTTCAGCGTATGGATGGTATTTAATGGCACATGATTGGATACAGCCAATAACAGTGTGCATGTGGATGAGGCAGAGAAGAGGTCCATGGATGGACCCTCAGGGACCCACTCCAACACTCAGACATCAGTAAAGAGACTGAGTGAAGTCCAGGGAGGCAGGAAGAAAGTTTCAGGCATATGGTGGCCCAAAAACCAAGACAAGAAAGTGTTTCCTGGGGGAGGGAGAGGACAAGTGTGCCATATGCTGCTGGAGAGTAAAGTGAGAAGAGGCCTGAGGACTGACCACTGGATCTGACCATGAGGGTTTTAATGTCCTTGATAGGAAAAATTCCAGGGTCAATAGAAGTGTCAGAAGAAGGGGTGAAAGTCTGACTGGAGTGGGTACAAGAGAACAGGACATGAGGAATTGGAAATAGCCAGCAAAGACAAAACAGCCAGCTTCTGCTCTTCAGAAGCTCCACAGCAAAACAAAGCAGAAAAATAGGACGGTAGAAGGAGGAGGAAGCGAAAGAGATTTTTTTCTCTTTTCTAAGATTGGAGAGAAAAGCAGCTGTTGGAATGTGCAGGGAATGATCCAAGAGACAGCAGGAAGTGGTGCTATAGGGCAGAGCAACACTGAGGGGTGGCATCTGGTGCTAAATACAGAGGGGGTGACTCCAGAGCCGGATGCCGTATTTCCAGGCTCAGAAAGAAAGTGAAGGATATTGCACAGATGCTGGTAGGGAGGGATGAGTGAGTGGGAGTCTCAGCCAACCATGAGTCCTCATTTCATCAAAATCCTGAAATTGAAAAATCTGATAAAGACTGGTATTTCAGGCAAAGGAAAACCCTGGAACTCCAGAAGCCACAGGAGCCACAGTTGCAATGCAACCAAGGAGACCCATTTTTCTTCCCTCAATGTATCTCAACATTTACCAAGGATAAAGAACACGAACTTAGGCTCTGAAAATACAGATGTGAGCCCACTCTTAGCTTGAAGTTGGTGATCATCACATCTTGGCTGGAAGTTATCAGGTTCTCTGTACAATGGAGATGGTGGAGATGGTGGCTCTTGTTTTTTTTTTTTGGAACCAGGGATTGAACTCAGGGACACTCGGCCACTGAGCCACATCCCCAGCCCTATTTTGTATTTTATTTAGAGACAGGGTCTCACTGAGTTGCTTAGGGCCTCGCTAAGTTGCTGAGGCTGGCTTTGAACTCGCGATCCTCCTGACTCAACCTCCCAAGTCGCTTGGATTACAGGCATGTGCCACCACACCCGGCTGTGGCTCTTGTTTTTCTCAGGATTGCTGAGAAAATATAAATAGATATAAAAGTTCTTAGGAGATGAAATTTCAAGTTTGAGGGACACAGTATTTCTATAGATTTTGAGAGCATGCAAAACAATGTGACATGTCATTTAGGCAAAGACACAGTATAAACTATAAAAACATGCTCCCAAATAATAAACAGTAACTTAAATTTAGTGGGTCTTACAAAGGGGATTGGCGCGACATATTCAGGGAAGGCTGAACTGTATTTGTGCATGTCTTATTTTTTAAACTCACTGGTAGGTACTCAACTGTTCCCCTTATTATTTTCAGTATTTTTTGTATATCTGAAAAATCTACTGTCTACACAGTCAGTTGTCCAAGTTTTCTAGTCCGTGGCTCCCATGAGGGATCGGGAGCCTAGGTCCAGATCTTGGCTATAAGATTAGACCATGCATTCAAAAGACAGGAGAAGATAAGTATATATACATGGGTTTAAACCCACATATACACTTCCTACCTCTGTGTGAGAGGGTCTGGAAGCAATGGCATCTGGGTAGCAACAAGCACTCACAGCACAGACTTTGGTTTCTAAATATCATCCTCCAATAAGAGGAAACAGGGCTCCTTGGAGAAATGGCAGACTCTGTGGATGTGGTAGGAAATATACAAGATGAGCCTGGAGTATTTGGTGCCAGAAAGCAAAGAAGTGCTCAAAAAATGAAAAGGTAAGTGCCTGTCAAAGTAATCCAGTAGGCAACCTGAAAGAATTCCCAGTGATCAATGCTTTTGAACAATTTTATCAACAAAATAATTAACACAGTACAGTGGACCCCAGGAATCCATTGGGGGGTTGGTTCCAGGACCTCTATATACACCATAATCTAAGATGCTTATGTCCTTTATATAAAATAGCACAGTATTTATATAGAACCCATGCATATCTTCCTGTATTTTAAATCATCTCTAGATAACTTATAATACCTATCACAATGTAAATATTATGTAAATAGTTGTTAAACTGTACTATTTAAGATAATAATGACAAAGTTTGTGCATGTTCAGTATAGATGCAATTTTTCCCCAAATATTGTCAATTCACATTTGACAGAATCTGCAGATGTATTACCTATGGACATGAAAGGCTGATTGTACTGAATTATACAGCAAAGTGTGAACTAAATACCCATAAATCCATAGTAATATAAGTAAAGTCTGAACAAATGAATGAATACATAAATAAATGAGGGAAAATAGATTAATCTCCCACCCAGAAAAATTCCAAATAGGAGCTGGGGATGCATCTCATGGTAGAATGCTTGCTTAAAATGCACAAAGCCCTGACTTTAAATCCCAGCACAACAACAACAAAATCCTGGAGGGATTCAAGATGTTAGGTTAGAGAAAGGCTGCATTCCTAGTTTCTACATGGCTCAGGATTCAAGCAGAAGGAGTACTGCTTCTCTGTGAGGTGGATAAAAGAGGGATTTCACTAAAACTCAATATTGGACAGTAGGAGTGTCTTAGATACTCAGAAATGTGGGTACATTAAACAAAGGAGAAAAACTACACTGGAGCCAAGCCAGTTGAGGTGAAGAAGCAGCAGTGGCAGCAGTACGGTTCAGCACAGAGGAAGGGGGAACACAAAGAGAAACACAGCAGACAGATTTAGTATGGAAAACCTGAGACCAGAAAAGCAGCCTGTCCTTAGCTGATTCAGAGGTTGCACTGTGCGCTGGTGCTTGAAAAGTACCCAGCGTTTCCCAGCTGGACAGAGAGCTGAGGCAGGAGCCATCCTGAAGCAGCCACACCACAGCTACTGCTACAGGGTTGGCAGATCAGAACAAACACTGCCACACTGTCCCCGCAAGTATATACCTTGTAGCCTAGGGAGTACCTAGAAGAACAGGAGCAAAACAGCACACAGAATATTTTACCCAGGGGATTAAAGCTAGAAAATCCTCCTCCTTCAAGTCTGGTGGCTTATGTGACAAGCTGAAGCTGGTCAGGAATCCGAACAGGCAAGTGTGAATACACTCAGGGACTAAGGCTGTGAAGCCTGGAAAGGCTGTGTTCGTGGGCAGTACACGGGGTGAAGGACTGGTGAAGGAGTAGAATCCTTGTGAGATTCCCAAGATTCAGATTCCCAGCAGAGATCAGCAACTGCCAGGTCCTAGAGGTGTGATGATCTAATCTCTCCAGAGCAGAAACCATCTGTCAAAGCCCTGATGCCTGATTAGACCTCAGCCTCACTCGCTGGAATTCCACTCATAACACTCTAGTGGCCCCACCTTGGATGTGCATCAATCTGGTCTGTGCAAACGAATTCCAACTGACAGTACCCTCCATCCCGTCCTACCTCATACTGGGGAGAAGAGAAGCTGTGAATTCTTTGAAACAGTTGCAGTTTGAGGCCACTCCAACTGGCAGCTTGGCAACATAAAAAGAAGGGTTTAACAACCCCAGACCTTGCTCTTGCTCTCAGTACGTAGTCCAAGAAGAAACAGAAGGAAAGAGAATTGGGCACAGACATCTAGTCTCATTGACTATTTTGACCACCTCAGTGGAAATGATTGCTTAATTTTTCATTAAGAATTTCTTTTCTTTTTTCTTTATTTCTTCTTATGGTGTGTGGGTTTTTGCTGTGGCGATTGGATCATGGACATATATACATATACATATTTGTTTCTTTTTTCCTCACTTTGTCATTTTTAAAATGTGGTTATTTTTCCTTGCTTTGTCTTTTGAGGGTTAGAAGTTTTGATTACTATATTTTGGTTTTGTTTTGTATTATCATTTGTCTGTTTCTCTTTCTCTCTTTTCTTCTACTAACAGACAGATTCTATTGTTCTCTCTTTCTCTCCCCCTTTGTTATTTCTATTTCATCTCCTCCTTCCCTATAATCATTATATGTGACATCTTTTCTGCATCCTCTCTGTTCACTTTTATACCTTCCTATCACATTTTCTTTTCTTTTAATTAACTGTATTCTTACCATCTTTTAGCACTAATTGGTTTATACAACTCCTACCCTCACCACTAATGTTATTGCTGTGTATGTCGGTTGACACCTGTCGTTTGCTTTAATGCTAAGTGCAGATCACGGTTACGTACTGATCTTGCTGTTGGCAATTGCTGACCCTGTCGTTTCTGTTTTGTGTGGCAATTAGCACAGTAGATGTCATAGTCAAAACCACGTATGTAGTTTAATGCTGTGTATTTTTTGCATGTGTTGTTGGTATTGTTTGTTTCCCTTGTTCTGTGAGGTGCTGGGAACCACAGGGACACGACAAGGGTAGGAACTCTGCTGCCGTACTGAACTCAACCAAAAGATGGCACGTCGTGCTCCACACACAAATGAGTGACCCTCAAGCTTCAGCTACACTATAATACAAAGAATAGAAGAGAAAAAAGTCAAACTAAGGACCAGGCCCCAAGTGAAAACAGCTGGGTGTGGGCCCCAGGTCCCATCTATGGAGATCCACTGTTGTAGCAAACACAGAGACAATCAAGGGCTGTGGACACCATACCTATGAGGGGATCTGAATTCAGATCATTCAAGGACACTTTGCAAGTGAAAACTGTGGCCTAAAAGGTCCACACATAAGAATAGAAGAGAAATCTCCTCTAACAGATGCATGAATACCAACACAGGAATAAAATAAATATGAACAAGCAAGCTAACACAACACCTCCTAAAGTTCATAGTTCACTAGCAAATTACCCTAAAAATATTAAAGGAGGCAGGTGTGGTGGCATACACCTGTAATCCCAGTGGCTTGAGAGGCTGAGGCAGGAGGATCATGAGTGCAAAGTCAGCCTCATGTAAGAGCAAGGCACTCATTGAGACCCTGTTTCTAAATAAAATACAAAATAGGGTTGGGGATGTGACTCAGTGGTTGAATACCCCTGAGTTCAATCCACAGTACCCAAAAAAAGAAATTAAAGTGGATGAAATATCAGATAAGGTATTCAAAAGAATCATTATAAAATGATCAATGAATTCCAAGAGAACACAGAAAAATGATTAAATGAATTAAGAACATCAGTATAGAATATGAATTAGAAATTCAATAAGGAAACAGAAATACTGAAAGAGAACCAAACAAAAATACTGGAAATGAAAGACACAATAAATCAAATAAAATGTTCAGTCCAAAATCTCTCTAATAAAGTTGATCATGCTGAAGACAGAATTCAGAGCTGGAAGACAAAGGAAAAGCCTTGGACATTCAGTCAGTATTAAGTAACTATGATCAGAATAAATAAGAACTCTGGGAGAACATTAAGAGAACAAATTTAAGAATCATTGGACTTGAGGAGGGCTATGAGATCCAGGGTAATTGAGTAGATAAGCTCTTCAGGGAAATAATAATAAAAAAATTTCTAAACCTTCAGAATGAGATGGACATTCAGATACAGAAGGCACTCAGAACCTCAAATAGACAAGATCAAAAAAGAACCTCTCCACCTTACAATTAAAATGCCTAACATACAGAACCAAGATAGAATTTTAAAAGCCTCAAGAGAAAAACATCAGGTCACATTTAGAGATAAGCCAATCAGAATCATTTCTTATTTCTCAGCACAAATTCTACAAGCCAGGAGGGCTTGGAACAATGTGTTCCAAGTCCTGAGAGAAAATAACTGCCAACAAAGACTGCTATATCCAGCAAAGCTACCATTCAAAGTTGAAAATGAAATAAAAAAACCTTCCAAGATAAGCAGAAAACTAAAAGAATTCATGACTACTAATCCAGCACACTAGAACTTATTTAAAGAAATACTGCACACAGGAGAAATTTTAAAAAAAAAAAAAAAAGAAAAAATAACCTCAGAGCTCACAAAAGAACATCTCATTTGAAGAGTAGCTAAGCAAATGAGAAAGAGAACCAAATTAAACAGGATAAATAAATCAAAATGGCAGGAATGAATAAACATCTCTCTATAATAACACTGAATGTAAACCGTCTCAACTTTCCAATTAGAAGACATAGACTGGTGTATGTATAGACTTTCTTTTTTCTTTATCTTTCTTTTTTTTTTTTTTTTTTTTTTTTTTTTTGCAGTGCCGGGATTGAACCCAGGGCTTTGTGCTTATGAGGTAAGCACTCTACCAACTGAGCTATATCCCCAGCCCTAGACTTTCCAATTAAAAAACAAGACCCAAGTATATGTTATTTGCAAGAGATGCACCTTACAGGCAAAGACAGTCACAGGCTAAAAGTGAAAGTGTGGAAATTGATAGAGCATACAAATGGAACCCAAAAACAAGAAGGAATAACTACTCTCATATCTGACAAAGCAAATTTCACACTAAAGTTAATCAGAAGAGACAAAGAATGTCACTTCATACTGGTAAAGGGAACAATCCAATAATAAGATATATTAATAATAAATATGCCCCAAATGTGGGTGCAATTAATTACATAAAAGAGATACTTCTTAAATTGATGCCTCAGATAGACCCCATTACAACAATAGGTGTGTGATTTCAACACACCTCTATCACTATTTGATAGGTTATCCAGACAAAACTCAGTAAAGACTCTTTGGACATGAAAAATATTATAAATCAAATAGACATAACAGACAAATATAGAATATTTCATCCAAAAGTAGTTGGATACACTTTCTTCTCAGTGGCTTATGGAACCTTCTCCAAAATAGATTACATTTTAGGCCAGAAAGCAACTCTTGGCAAATACAAATATATTCATATAATTCCTTGCATCTTATCAGATCATAATGAAATGAAATTAGAAATCAACACAATCAAACCTCACAGAAACTATATAAACAGATGCAGATTGAATAATACTCTTTTTGAATGATGAATGGGTGATAGAAGAAATCAAGGGAGAAATTTTGAAATTCTTAGACTCAAGAGAGAATAATGACACAACATGTCAGATCCTCTGGGACACTATGAAGGCAGTTCTAAAAGGAAATCATGTAGTTGTAAGTGCCTACATAAGAAAATCACAAAGGTCTCAAATAACCTAATGATGCTTCTCGAGGTCCTTGAAAAAGAAGAGCAAACCAATTCCAAAACCAGTAGAAGGAAGGAAATAATTAAGATCAGAACCAAAAATCAATTAACTGGAGAATAAAAAAACAATACAAAGGCTCAGTAAAAAAACGAGTTGGTTCTTTGAAAAGATAAACAAGACTGGTAAGCTCTTAGCCAAACTAACCAAATGAAAAAGAGAGAAAAATCAAAATAAAATTAGAGAAGAAAAAGGAGAAATCACCACAGACATCTCAGAAATCCAGAAGATCAAGAGACTGTTTTGAAAACTTATACTCCAATAAATTGAAAAACCTAGAACAAATGGATACATTTCTAGACAAATACAATCTGCCAAACCTGAATTAAGAGAACCCCAGGAAACCAAAACAGACCAATAACTTTTAATGAGATACAAGCAGTAATAAAAATCCTTCCAACAAAGAAAAGCCAAGGACCAGATGGATTCTCAGCTGAATCCTATCAAACCTTTAAAGAAGAAATAATGCCAATACACCTCAAATTACTCCATGAAATAGAAGGGAATGAAGTGCTTCCAAATCCATTTTATGAAGCCAGTATCACACTCATATCAAAACCAGAGAAGACATATCAAGGGAAGAAAACTACAGACCAATATGCCTGATGAACTTAAATGCAAAAATACTTCATAAAATATGAGCATATTTTATGGGTTCAACAACATATTAAGAAGATTGTACACTAGACCAAGTTGGTTTTATTCCAAAGATACAGGATAGTTTAATATACACAAATCAATAAATGTAATTCATCACATTAACAGAATTAGGGACAAAAACCACCTACTAATTTCAATAGATGCAGAGAAAGACTTGAAAAATTTCAGCACCCATTCATGAGAAAAACACTGAAGAAACTAGAGATAGAAGGAACTTACCTCAACATCATGAAGGCTATATATGAGAAGCCCAAACACAACCTCAGAGTAAATGGGGCAAAATTGAAAGCATTTCCTTTCAAATCTAGGACAAGATAAACATATCTACTCTCACCATACCCATTTGATATAGTATTAGAAATTCTAGCCAGAGCAATTAGACAAGAGAAGGAAATATAAGAGGTAAAAATAGAAAGGGAAGAAGTCAAATTATCCCTGTTTGCAGATGATAGGGTCCTATACCTGGAAGACAAAAAAAAAATCAAAAGACTGCTAGAGGTAATAAACAAATTTGGCAAAGTAGTAGGTTACAAAATCAACATACAAAAATTGCTTGGGACTGGGGTTGTGGCTCATTGGTAGAGCACTTGCCTGGCATGTGTGAAGCATTGGGTTCAATCCTCAGCACCACAAAAAAATAAACAAATAAAGGTATAGTGTCAATATACAACTTAAAAATATGTTTCAAATAATAAAGGTGTTTTAGAAAAAAGAATCAATCACTTTCCAATATAATAACAATAAATCTGCTGAGAAAGAAATTAGAAAAACAATTTCATTCACAGAAGCCTCAAAAACAATTGAATAAAGTACCTAGAAATATATCGAACCAAGGAGGTGAAAGACCTCTACAATGGAAACTATAGAACAATAAAGAAAGAAATTGAAGAAGACCTCAGAAGATGGAAAGAACTCCCATGTTCATGGATAGGCAGATTTAATATTGTTAAAATGGCCATACTACCAAAAGCAATATATAGATTCAATGCAATCCCCCTCAAAATACCAATGACATTCTTCACAAAACTAGAAAAAACAATCCTAAAATTCATTTGGAAGAATACAAGACTCAGAATAGCCAAAAAAGCAATGCTGGAGGCATCACAATATTGGGCTTCAACTTGTACCACAAGTTGAAGGTATAGTTACAAAAACTGCATAGTACAGGCATAAAAAAAGACACATAGAGTATGACAGAATAGAAGACACAAGACAACCCTACAACTAGAGTCATCTAATTTTTGACAAAGGGGCCAAAAACCTTGGAGAAATGACAGCCTTTTTAACAAATAGTGCTGGAACAACTGGTTATCCACATGTAGAAGAATGAAACTAGACCCTATCTCTCTACCTGCACAAAAGTCAACTCAAAATGGATCAAAAACTTCAAAATTAGACCAGAAATTATGTAACTCCTAGAAGAAAACAGGGTCAACACTCCAGCTTTTAGGCATAGGTGACAAGTGAAGCTCAGGACATAATGCAAAGAGTTAATAAACAGAAAGGCATCAAATAAAAAAGCTTCTGCACAGAAAAGGAAATAATTAGGAATGTGAAGAAACCTTTGCTAGGTACTCTTCTGACAAAGGATTAATATCGAGAATATACAAAGAACTCAAAAAACAGTAGAATGTACTGTTAGTAGAATGACATATCATACATACATGGAGTGTAACTTCCCATTCTTGTGGTTGTACATAATGTGGAATTACATTGGTTGTGTATTCATATATGAACATAGGAAAGCTATGTCCAATTCATTCTACTGTCTTTCCCATTCCCATCCTCCCTTTCTTCCCGCAACTCCACCCTATCCAATCCGGTGAACCTTGCCCCCCTTAAATCCCCACCCCACCTCCACCGATTGAGTCAGTATTTGCATATCAGAGAGAACATTTGGCCTTTGGTTTTTTGGGATTGGCTTATTTCACTTACTATAATAGTCTCCAGTTCCTTCCACTTCCTGGCAAATGCCATAATTACATTCTTCTTTATGACTGAGTAATATTCCATTGTATATATGTACCACATTTTCTTCATCCATTCATCTGTTGAAGGACACCTAGGTTGGTTCCATAGCTTAGCTATTGTAAATTGAGCTGCTATGAACACTGATGTGGCCATGTCTCTTAGTATGCTGATGGGTATATAAACTCAGTCAAATGGTGGTTACAAGTTTTCTGAGCAATCTCCACACTGCTTTGTAGAGTGGTTGTTACCAGTCTGCAGTCCCACCAGTAACATATGAGTGTACCTTTTCCCCACATCCTGGCCAACATTTATTGTTACTTGTATTCTTGATAATTGCCATTCTGACTGAGTGAGATGGAAATTTCAGGGTAGTTTTAATTTGCATTTCTTTAATTGCTAGTGATGTTGAACATTTTTTTCATATATTTGTTGACCGATCAGAGACGAGGTATAGTGCCCAACCCAAGGACCCACTTCCTTTAACTAGGTCTCGCCTCCTATGGTTTCGACTACCTCTGAGAGTCTATTCAGCTACGAATCCACCAGTGGATTAATCCATTGAGGAATCGATGAGGACTGAACCCTCATGATCCAATCAGTTCCTAAAAGCCCACTTCTCAACACTGCTGTATTGGAGACCAGGCCTTCAATACATGAGCCTTTGGGGAGACATTCCAGATCCAAACCATAACAGCTGGTTTCATGGCTGCGTCAAACATACCACTGTGATGTAAGATGTTAGCAAAAGAGCAGACTGGGAGAGGGGGCAAGGGAATTCTATGATACCTTTGCAACTTTTCTATGAATCTCAAATATTTGCAAAATTAAAAGCTTGTTAGCAACAACAAAAGTAAAGTATAAGCATGTGGACGTATCTTCTCTGTGATCCAACAGAATCGGCTGGCTCACACAGGCACCCAAGCATCCTGGAAAGCCTGCTGAGACTTCAGCAGATACCCCAGGGCTTCTCTCCCTGAAGCCACTCTGCTCCTGGCTTGCTGCTCCATGGAATGATATTCCAGGATCTCCACCCTCTTGCAGGCATTATCCTCCCTGATGCAGCTACACACACATGCAGGCCATGCCCACGCTGCTCTGCAGGCGTGGTCGCTTTTCCAAAGGTTTCCAGAGCATAGCAGTCTCTCTTGTAAACCTGGGCAGATGACCTGCTGAGTTTCCTTAAGTCCTCTGTCAACCTGCCAATGCAGCTCAGTCATCCTCTCTCTCCTCCCTTCTCAGTCTATTCTCCTCATGTGAATAAGAAACAAAACAAGCAAAAACAAAGGCAAGCTCTTTCCATTTCCCAGGCAGAGCCCCTTGGCTCTGTTGTGCTTCCTCAAGCTGGACTTTCCAGCTGTCTCTGGTGACCCCCCGACTCTGCAGCTTCAGGCGACTTTCTCATGCCAACCATCATGGACCTCCCTGTTTCTTAGCCACCAACACTGACTGAGCAGCTGCTGTGTCCCGGGCAGTGTGTGAGGCATGGTAGACACCCAGACATTCTCGACCACTTGGCACATTCCCATAATATGGTTAGAGGTGAACATTATGGAAGATGCCAGAAGCCCCAGCAACCAAGACCAGAGGGTACATACTGTGCTTATCATATTTGGCCTACAACAAGAGAACAGGTACAGTAAGACCACAAACACTGACACAGAGGACAACAAGGAAAAAGGCAGAAATTCCTATTAAATGTCACTGGATGCCAGAGTAAGAGTTGCTGAAACACAGAGAACCCAGCAGAGCTTTGATGGCTGGGTGAGGTTGCAGGGACAAAACAGAGGACATCAGGATGGATGGATTTCCCCTTCAAAAATTCCGAAGTCACATGGGCAGGAAGCTAAAAAGGAAAGTCAAAGTTCTCTTAAAAGAAGAGTGGCAGTCAGGCACCGTGGCCCACACCTATAGTCCCAGCTACTTGGAAGACTGACATAGGAGGATCACAAGTTCAAGGCCAGTCTCTGTACCTTAGAAAGACTCTATCTCAAAATAAAAAATAAAACAGGACAGGGATGTAGCTCTGTGATACAGCTCCCCTGGCTTCAATCCCCAGTACAACAACAACAGCAGCAAAAGTGGACTTTTCCTCAGTCTCAGGGTTCAAGAAACTGTAATTTTTTTCTTCTTTAGAATAACTAGAACTTGTCTCAGAACTTGTCACTGGTCAAGGGAATAGAGATATGGGGCAGAAGAGAGCGAGGAACCATTATGGCAGAGACATGGAAAGTGCATACCAGAAAGAACACTGGCCTCAGACCCAAATACCAGCATCCCTTCTTAAGAACTCATGACCCTAGGAAGCCCTGAGCTCCACATTCGTCCTCTATACACACCAGTCCTGCACAGACTCTTTTGGAAATTGAATGAAACCACATATGCAAAGGCCCCCCAAACAGTAAAACTCTGCACATGGAAATACCTAGCCATGTTGTCACCTCTCTTGATGATGCAAGGACCCAGATTTCTATGTCCCTGTGTGGAAAACTCTGCTTCCCAGCACTGTCAGAGGCAGACAGAACAGATATGACTTGGATCCAAGTCTCATTATGCTAATTATTCTTTTAGTTTGTTCGTGTTCCTTGAAAAGCAGCTTTATTTATAAATAAGTTGCCTGACGGCAAATCTTAAAGCAGAAGCATTAGTCAGCATTGAAAATTTCCACTTCCAACATTAGCAATTTAGAGGGAAAAAACAGAAGTGGGCTTGTATGTAGTCCTGGTACTGAATAATAAGTTGATCAAGCGCCCAGTGAGGCTTACACTGTGTTTTTAGTCTCTGGAGGTGATTCTTGGAGGCCAAAGCAGTTCTGAATTTAAGGACCATTGCTATGACAACACAGGGCAAGGAGCTCTGGTCCCCAGAAGTCTGTGCAGCCAGGCTTTCCATTCCTAATGGTGGGGGACAAGCTACCATGCCTCTGGTGCCCCAGGCCACCAAGGGAGAACTGCTCAGAAGAAATGCATAAGGCTGCAGAAGCCAGACCCAAGGGCAGCCACCTTATCCCTGAGCCTGGGAGGCAGTTCAAGGGTCCCAGTGCTAACGACAGAACAGTCATGGCAGATAGGTGATGAAACCATTCCCTGACGCCTCTGGCTCTGGCAGAAGCAGGGAAAGACACTACCTTTCAAGGACACTCGAGTCTCTTGGTCTACCTGCACCCACCACAGGTCATGCCCAGGAAGATAGAGTGGGGCTTTCCAGGATGTGGCTAAAAAGCTTGACCATGAAACCTCTCAGAAGACAGCAGCCCCCAGTGTTGGCTCTGAGGAGTCCACTACAGGCCCTGGTTCAGCCCCTCACCCAAGAAGATTCCTTCATTTCACCAGATGTTTCCCATCAATGGCCCAGTATTTATCACTCCAGAAGAACAGAGGGCAAAACCTGCACCTCCCTACAGGTGAAGTGCACCACGGCAGGAAAAAGGGGACGCTCCAAATAAGCTCCTGTTATTCATGAAAGGAGGGACAATGCTACTAATTCGAGCAACATCAGAGCCCAGGGGTGAGTAAGGATAACTGGTCAACCTTGATGACCCACTGAGGCTTGGTCAGCAGTCCTCTGTGTTAGCTTCCTGTGGCTGCTGAAACAAACCACCACATATCCATGACTCAAAAACAACACAAATTTACTATCTTACAGTTCTGCAGTTCAGAAATCCAATATGGATGCTAGGGAAACGTGTTGGAAACTTAATCCTCAATGCAACAGCACTGAGAGATGGGACCTTTAAGAGATCATTAGGTCAGGAGGGCTCTGGTACAGTAAGAGTGGGCTCCTGATAAATGGATGAGTTTGGCTTTTGCTCGTCCCTTGCTCTCTCCTTCCACCATGGGATGATGCAGCAAGAAGGTCCTCACCACATGCCAGCACCTTAATATTGAATTTCTCACCTCCAAACTGTGAGAAATGATTTTGTTTTATAAATTATCCAGGCTGTGATACTCTGTTATAGCAACACACAAGACTAAGAGTAGGACTTACTGGGCTTACATCAAGGTTTCACCTGGGTTGGTTCCCTCTGGAGGCTCTCAGGGTGAATCTGCTTCAATGCCTTTTCTAGTTTCTAGAAGCCACCTGTATTCCTTGGCAGGTAACCAAGTTAAAAAGAGGAATATATTTTTTCTGCCAACCCTGGATCAGTTCCAAGACCCCTGCTGATACCAAAATCTGTGGATGCTCAAGTCTCTTACATAAAATGGCCTATTATTTTCACAGAACCGACACATATCCTCCTATAGACTTTAAGTCATCTCTAGATGACTTAGGATACCTGGTACAATGTGAGTGCTATGAAAATAGCCATTCTACTACGTGTCATTTAGGGAATAACTACAAGAAGAAAAGTCTGTACATGTTCAGTACAGATGGAATTTCTCTCCCAAATATTTTCCATCCACAATTGGTTGAATCTGCTGATATGGAGGCCTGACTGTACCCTTTAAATTGAAATTCTATTAGCGACAAAAATCAAGATCTAAATTAATATTTTTTTTTAAATCAAAACTCATGAGGCATAAACACACACATGGAGAGTCAACCAAGCCTCCCCACACTCACAGCGACATAACAGTAATGAGCTTGCCACCCACCAACTTTGACCAATGACTCCAAGCGTGGACACAGATAGCCAAACAGCCTTGTCAGGTGAAAACCCTCACACTGCAGAGTTCTCCTCTTCACCATGACTCTATGAAGCTGCCTATAAATACAGCATTGCCCTTTCCAGAGCATGCTTCTCTCCATCAGTCTTTGTGGGGATGCT
Source organism: Glaucomys volans (assembly GCA_020662805.1). NCBI lineage: Eukaryota > Metazoa > Chordata > Mammalia > Rodentia > Sciuridae > Glaucomys > Glaucomys volans. The sequence goes on along the minus strand of JAJEJO010000245.1, from coordinate 565,417 downwards.
CACAACAAAAATCCGTAAGTGTAGATCGTTACCTTAAGATTTCTCGCCACCAGCAATCCCAAATATACACTGAATATTTCACTTCTCCCTTTTTGGTGATGTGAACTTTTCACATCAAACCCCCAAATCTGTAACACTAACAAAACAATCACCCAGAAAGGTTATTTCAGGCACCTTAGAAAACTGTGGGAATCAATGTGATTTAAACATGAACAACTGTCAGCAGCCAAGATCACTTGACATGTCCTGATGCCTGTGTGGATTTCAACTTTAACTCTTTAATTATCAAGTTAAATGTCTATACTATACTAGTTTCCTTCCCTCTGGGCCTCTCCATTCCAAACAAAAAATTTCCAATAAGGTTGGACAGTCAGACAGACCATGAGGTGCCATGTGATTCTGCCTATTCTCTCCTCTACCTCTTGTAGAGCTGTGGTGTGTTTGGAAAGTATTTGGGCATCCCAAGATGCCTGGAAAAGCAAGGAAGGCTCCATTCTCCAGGGCAAAGTGTGAAGAGAGGAAGCACCTGCTTTCCTAGGTGAAGTGGGGAGCCCCATTCAGCTTCCACTCCACCCATTCTTCCAAACGCCACCAGACTGGAGAACCTACTTGGGCTAGCAATGCAATGTGGCTGTGACCACTGTCTGGACCTCTCCACACACCATGCCAAAACCACACAGGAGCTTCTGACTTCTACTTTTCATGCTCTTACCCAACATATCTTTTTCACACTCAAGTATGAAGCAAAGGTCTCTACTATCCCATCCCTGCACATATCTGTGCCCAGGAGAGCTACTGTGTTCATTCCTCAAGATACACCTCAGTTCCTTCTCTGTGCTCAGCCCCACACCAGGTTACAAAAGGCACAGTTCCTCTTGTCCACAAAGAGCTCACATCCTAGGGGACATCAAGTCCAAGAAACAGATCCATAAGTACACAGGGCCCTAACTCAGCCTGGGAAGATCTTCAGGGATAGAGCTAAAGTAAATCCATTGTGCAGAGGGAAAACAAGAGTTAGTTAGGTGATAGGGACACAGAAGAGGCATTACAGGTAGAGGGCACACTATGGGCAAAGGCCAAGAAGTAAAGTTAAGAACTAGAAAAATATTCTGGAGTGACTCAAGTCTGCAGGGTAACAAGAGGTAGGGTTAGAAGGTGAGCCAGGTCCTTGCACCCTATGATCACAGGTTTGCACTTGATTCCATTCATTATCAACACCTATCAGATATCTTCTGGAAAAGATAACTGACTAGAGGCAGCAGGATACAAAGGTTAGGTTGGGTGGTTGTTCAGATATCCAGGAGAAGCAGTGGAGATGTGGGGTAGCTTCTGAAGGTAAAGTTCTGGCTGCAGCAAGGCATCATGGAGGGGCCACTTCAGTCTCTCTATGCAGGACAGAGAAGTCCATCTTAGATCCATCAAGAGCCCCCTGGGCACAAGAGGCTGGTTAGGTACATCAGCCTTGGGCCTGGAGCAGGGGAAGCCTGGGGGCAGCCACAGTCCAAGGAGGGTACTGAAGCAGCCAGCACAGAACATGAACTACCTAGGGAGATGGGACCCATGACTTGTGATGGAGAAGGCCCAGAACACAGCAGGTGTCAAAAGAGAGCCAGTGACATCCATTGATGATGGACTTTCTCAGGGACAGTTGAAACAATGGCTGCTCTGAATTCTGCCTCCCAAGTGTGGTACCCAAAGTCCACCCAGGAGTCTCAGTTTCCTAACTTGCCAAATAGGATTAATTGCATCTGCCAAACAGGGTTTGCTGTGGGGTTCACAGGATGGTGCAGGCTGATGCTCTTTTAGAAATCTTTAGAAGTCTGAAGGTGACGGGCACATAGATTGTCATGGACAGTTCCTGCTCATCAAATAGCTTGGGTGTCCCTGACATTTCCCAGCCTCCCTGGACTAGGCCAGTGTGTGAGCAGAGGAGACTGTGACTCTCTAGGATGGAGGTAGATAACAGCTATGAGCCCCCTCTACCTCCAAGATGGAGAGGCAACCTGACGCAAAGAGTGTCCCTGGGCAAGACAGAATCCTTTGAAATGTCAAGATCTCAGAGTTCACCCAGCCTGACTAACCAGAAATCAGTAAGGTTACAAATACTCTTGTGGCCTCTATTAGTGGACTGTCTCATTTTTTATGTGTGGGTTTTCGAACAAATTAATATTTTAGATAAACATATTAAATAATCCTGTGTAGTCTAATATACCTTTTAAAGAGAGTCAAGTCTTGAATCTCAAGGGACTGTCTCATTGTAAACAGGAATTTTCAAAAACTCAACACCTATGTAAAAGAGTTCACATAGGGAATTTATGAATTCTTGGTTCCATTAGCTTTGCTCTGTAATTTTGGGTGAGTCACAGCAGTTACAAGCAAGAGTACTGAGAACATTTCAGAGTAATTCTGGCAGAAGCTTCTGCTGAGGATTGGGAAACTGAGGCCCACGAAGGAGGAAGTTGCTTGGGGGCTGCTCCAGTAGCCACAGGCTTCAGCAGTAACAAAGGCCTGGTCCAGTAGGGCATGAGCCTGGAATTCTCTCTGTCCCTGGAAGGAAGTCCCAGTGGGAAGAAGGGCCAGACACACACATGAATGTCTCCCTCCAGTTTGCAACCTAGGGTCTCCATCATTCACTCTGGGCCTAGGGGTGAGGTTATAGATCACCTATTGGCCCATCTGTCCCTGGTCTGACTCAGTCCAGTAGGAAGAGGGAAGTGCAGGCCATAGTGATGAGGTGTGAAGATTATGGGCAGTATGGATCAAAAACTCATGTCCAGCAACTGGCCTCAGGGTCAACTTGGCTGGCAGCAAGCTCGCTGTGTTCCTCCGCAGCAATGACAGCAGCAGGCTTGTGTGTACTTCCTTACTAAGAGGGCCAGAAAGTATTATTTTCCTGAGCTCCCCCAGAGTGCTGGCTGGCTGGATCTGGTTCTATATGCTCAGGAATGCTTTCCTCCCCATCCTATGAGGCAGGTCATATGGCCACTCCTATTCTACAGATGCTAAAACAAGCATTGCAGGGCTTAGAAACAGGCCCAGGATGCAACCAGTTGGAGGCGCTGTCAGGATTCAAATCCAGGCTGCCTGGCTTCAGAGCTCCCAACTGCTGCACCATACAGCCTCTGGCCATAACTCCTGTAAACACTTGATGGCAAGACAAAATGCTGCCTTCCAAAACGAGCTTTTCAGTGATTAACTCCATAATTCTGACATGCCAGAGTCATGTCTGCATGGGCCTTGCCTCCCAAGACCAAAGGCAGCCACTGATCCAGACCCATCCTGGGAGAGAGAGAGGCACAATAAGCACCCAGGTGGTGCCACCTTCCTTAGACTGCAGCCTGGAAACATCCACCTGCCCTCTTCTTCCCTGTGTCTGAAAACTGCCACTCGGTCCCCTCTCAGGCATATCCCCCAGTAAAATCCACCTGTAGTTAATCCTTGGCATCTCCAAGAAGGACCAGGACCGAGAGAGTTCCTTATGGGAAAGAAAGCAAAGTCAAGTCACAGCCAGTAAAAGGATGTCAAAGCACAGAACCAAAGACAACAAAAACATCCGTGGGCCAGGCTTGATGGCACTCACCGGAGACTCTAGCTTCATGGTGTTCTGGGACAGGAGGATCACAAGCCAGCCTGGGCAATTTAGAAGGACCTTGTCTCAAAATAAAATAAGAGAAATAAAATAAAGGGCCTGGGGTGCAACTCAGAAGCAGAGCACTTGTCTAGCATGTGTGAGTCCTGGGTCCAGTCCCCAGTACTGCCAAAGAAGAAAACACTAAGATGGAAAGCACTGGAAAGGGCGGCAGTCTGCTGCCTGTGCTGCAGGAAAGGGTGGGGGCACAAAGCAGTGGGACTCTTTGCACACCCAAGACAAGAGGCAGCTGTCCACCCTCACAACACTTCAGCACTGCCCACTTAGGGAATTTATGCTGGCTCTCTTGCAATCACTTCTTCCTTCAACAATTTTTTAGTGTTAAAATAACCCAATTTTTAAAAACAAAGCAAATATTTGTCTTAACAAAGGATTAATAAGCTAAAATCCCCAGGCATGGGAAGAGACAGATGGTGCCAGTCACCCCAGCTCTCTGAGATAGGGCCTTTCATGTGTCCATGACCTCGTCCTGACTGCAAGACAATCAGAGTCCCACCTTGCTTTCACATGTTGCCACACCCCTAAACAGACAGGTTGTGCATTCCCAATGTCACCTTTAATCTATAGGTTGTGTATTCCCAATGTCACCTTTAATCTGTAGGTTGTGCTTTCAACATCTCTTTCCCCCCACTTTTTATTTATTAATTAAAGAAACTGAATGATTAGTCCTACAACAATTCACACAGTTGGATTTTGTTGTTGCTGTTATTGTTGTTTATCCTTGGTGCTGGGGCTTGAACCCAGGACCTCTCATATACTAGGCAAATGCCACATCCCCAGGCACCCATGGTTGGGTGTTGATGGTTTTGTCCTTATAACACAGCCAAACATCACTATCTATCCTTTGTGTCCCTGCAAGTTGGTAGCGGGATGGATCTGGAATTTGAATCTTGGGGACAGACCCTGTTACAGTTTAGATATGAGTGTTCCCTAAAAGCTCATGTGGGAGATGATGCAAGAGTGTGCAGAGGTGAAATGATCAGATTATGAGAGATGGAGCCTAATCAGTGGATTAATCCACTGATGGGGATGAACTGGGTGATAACTGCAGGCAGGTAGGGTATGGCTTGAGGAGGTGGGTGACTGGGCATATGCCTTTAGGGTTTATATTTTGTCCCTCTCTTTTCTTCCTAATTTCCATGTCCTGAGCTATCTTCCTTCTTCACACCTGTCCACCATAATGTTCTGCCTAACTTCAGGCCCAGAGCAATGGAGTCAACTATGAACTGAGATCTCTGAAACTACGAGCACTTAATAAACTTTTCCTCCTCTAAAATTGTTCTTGTCGGGTCCTTTGGTCACAACAGCAGAACTGCTGACTAAATCAGACCCCTTGCCTGGGCAGTGCACCTCTTCACCCCTCTCTGTGAAGTCAGCAGGCCCCGATGACCACAGGTCCCCATTAACTCAGGCACACATGTGCTGGAATCCTCACTAAGCAGAACGTTCGCTCAGCAGCCCCTGGGAGACCAAGTGGTACAGCCTGCTCAGGAAAATCAGGATGCTTCAGTCTTTCTCTTTATTCCAATGTCCAAAATAAAGAACTGATTCCCCAGCATTCTCCAAAGGGGACTGATTAGGTTTGTATTTTGTCTGTTTTTTTGGTATTATGAAAAACCCATGGATTTAAACATGTTTTATGTATTTCCACCGCTACAATTGCTACTCTTACTGATGCTCAAATTGTCCCACATTGGGTCTCTCTGGGGCAGCCCTCGGGTCTTCTAAACACCACCCTAGTGGTCTTTGATGGTTCTTTTGCTAGCTACTCTGACAAAGTGTTCCAGGGACAACAGGTATTTCCTGTGCCCTGCCATTTTTCTGGGCAGTCCTGATTTATTTCAACAGAAACATTAATTTCAAGATGCAATCAGAGCCCAGTGGACACTCCTTATTGAAGTGTAGGGTTGGGCCCTGTTGCCAGGGCTCCCCATGGAACACAGTTAGTTCATGAGTTCATGCTGATCCTTGTAGGTCAAATTCAGGACTACAGGGGTCTCCTAACCTCATGTGTCTTTCCTCTTTATTTCCTTTCTCCCCCCTCCCCCAATGAAAATCCTGATCACGGCCCCCAGATTTAGATCACATAATTATTCACTTGCTTCATCTCACAGTACACACAAAACACGCTGGGAAATACAATGCTAATACTGTCACCACCACACGATTCTAGAAAATGACACAAAATGTTTTATCTACAGTCTCATTCTCTCCCCAATCTGTGCAGCTGTAAGTACACAGATGTGTGCAAGGCCATTTCCATTATGTCCATTCCCTTGCTTCCCTCAGCTCATCTTCATTACATAACTGGGGATTTAATGTCTCCTCCTTTTTTATGTCACTGTCTCTCTCCAGTCACTCACTAGCTCACTGGCCAGTACTGTGGCCCCCAAACTGTGCACAGAGGTACCTCAGGGTTCCTAATTCACCCACAGGGACATGGCAGGATTGTTCATATTTCCAAGGTGAGCCCAGCAAAGCTTGACATCTTCCCACACTGTGTACACCACCGTCTTGAGGAGCTCCCAGGTTCAATCAGATCACACTCCATTCCCCTCAAGGATATCCTTTGAGGATGGTAACAGCAAATCCTTCCCTCCAACCCCCATTAGGGTGAGTGCAGGTGCTGGGAAGGTTGCAAAAAAATTGGAATCTTTGTGTACTCTTGGTGTGGATTCAAAATGGTGCAGACACTGTGGGAAACAGTATGGCAGTTTCTCAAAACATTAAAAACAGAATTGTCACTCAGCATGATGCACACCTATAACCCCAGTGGCTCAGGAGGCTGAGGCAGGAGGATCCCAAGTTCAAAGCCAGCCTCAGCAACTCAGCAAAGCCCCGAGCAACTCAGCAAGATCCTGTTTCGAAATAAAACATTTTAAAAGGGCTATGGATGTGCCTCTGTGGTAAAGTGCCCCTGGGTTCAATCCCTGATACTGAAAACAAAAATATTGTCATGTGATCCAACAATTTCACTTCTGAGTATTGCCCAGAAGAAGTGACAGCAGGAGCTCAAAGAGATGCTCATTGTTCATGGCAACATTATTCACGACAGCAAAAAGATGGAAGTGAGTCAAATGTCCGTAACAGAATAGATAAACAAAATATGGTATAATTCATGATGGGATATTATTTGGCTTTAAAAAGAAAAAAGTTCCTTTTTAAAGGAATTTTTCATGTTGTAACATGTTACAACATGGACAAACTTGAGAACATTATGCTCAGTGAAGCAAATCAGTTACAAAAAAAGGCAAATATGATATGATTCCACTCATATGTCCCTGAAGTCATCAAATTAATAGAAACAGAAAGTAGAATAGTGGCTGCCATGGACTGGGGTCAGGGAATGGGGAGCTAGTGTTTAATGAATACAGAGTTTCAGTTTGGGAAAATGAAAATTTTCTGGAGATGGCTGGTGGTGATGATTACACAACAAAGAAAATACACTTAAGACCACTGAACTGCACACTTACAGTGGTTCACACGGTAAATTGTATATTATGTGCCTTTTACCACAATTAAAAAATATTTTAAAATTAAGTCCCAGGCAAAAGTCAATTCTGAACAGGAAATTAGGGTGCTGGTCCCCAATCTTATCCAACACACACACGTCCCTTAGTAAGTAATTGTAATTTAAAGATGAAACACATTCGTTTCAATTTACATGTATTATTGTTCAAGTGGCTTCCATATTTATTAGGACACAAATATGCTGTTTAGACCTAACTGCTTACAAAGTGGAGCAATGTGGTATCACTTTTGGCCTAGAGACACCATGAAGTAGTTGCTGAGACTCTAAGGCTGCCATGATCTGAGAAAGTTTGAGAACCTCTGCTCTAGGTTCTGGTTGGTTTTAATAATAATGCCATCTAGGCACTGTGTGGCAGAGAGGCCACAGCACTGATGATGAAGGGACCAAGTCCAATGCCCTCTGTCCACGGTGGGATGAGACATGAGACTTTGAGAGGATAAGTGGCCAGTCCCCAGGGACTAGCGTTCAACAGCAGGAGCAGAAAGTGAGAAGCCAGCCAGGCATGGTGGCACATGCTTATAATCCCAGCAGCTCGGAGGATCGAGAATTCAAAACCAGCCTCAGAAAGGTATCAAGGCCCTAAGCAACTCAGTGAGACTCTGTCTCAAAACAAAACACAAAAGGGGGGGGGGGGTGGCTCAGTGGGAAAGCACCCCCGCGTTCAATCCCTGGTGAAAAAAAAAAAAAAAAAAGTGAGAAGCCATCAGGAAGTTCTTTCTCCTCTGACCACCAGTCTTTGGGAATTGAGGGAGCCTAGACCCGGACCTCCCTGAGTAGTCACATTTCAGGTGAACCTGCCAACAATGGTCAGCACCCTACACCAAGCACATTCTGTGATGTGCAATCTCAGCTATGGCTGAACTGCCAGGAGGATGTGCACCTCGACGTAACTACCTTTTTGTCTTGTTTGTGGTTTGCTTTTTGGTTTTTATTTGTTTGTTTGGTTGGGTTTGGTTTTGGGTTTTTGTCTTTTCGGAGCTGCAGCTGGAACACAGTGCCATGTGCATAACATGCAAGTGCTCTCCTACTGAGCTAGGCCTCAGTCTAAACATGACGATCATGACACATCCCTGGATAGTCCAGTTCCTCCCCAGCTCTCTGAGCAAAGTGCCCCCAGCCCAGGCAGATCTGGAAGGAGATAGGAAGGGCCTTGCATCCTAGCTCAGCACCCCTGCTGTGAGGCTTAAGCCTCTTCTGATGCACCTCCTGGGAGTACACTGCCCACTAACAGAGCACCATGGATGATGGTGCAGGTGATCCCTGGACCAGCGCCAGGCACACAGCAGGCCCACATCTTACAAGGTAGCAGAGGCCTAATAACCTGGAAATAGAGCCTGGGAGAGCAGGATAATGCTCTGCAGCTGTGAACTGCTTTCTCTGCATAAGCAGGTGTGTGAGATGCACATTTCTATTCTGCCCATTGCACAGTCCAGAAAGAGGGAGAATGAGGCTGAGAAGCACAAGATGCCAAAGGATGCCACTGTCAGAAAGAGGGAGAATGAGGCTGAGAAGCACAAGATGCCAAACGATGCCACTGTCAGTGAGAGAAAGGATGCCTATCTCTGCCTTTGGCTCCTGGGCCCCTCTCTGCTATCACAGAGCTCCTGCCTCCTGGTCCCCGCCACCTCTCACCCATCATCATGGGATCTTCCAACTCATGTCCTGTCCAAGTCCTCAAATGCTTCCCTTAACTTTCTTGCCTATCAGTGGTACAGCCTTTCCAGACAGGAAGCCCAGGGGTTCTGTGGACCTGGCCATTACTGGCCAACTCTCTGGGTTCTTGTTCCTCACTGTGGGGGAAAAAAGCAATGAGAGGAACAAAAGACTGTCGTCAATCAAGTACCCAGCATGTGCCCAACCATGGACATAAGTGTCTTGCAGTTGGATCTGTTATGATTTCTGGGGGATATACTGGCCTCCAAGACACAGAACCAGTCAACCAGAATCCCCTTCTGAGTGGGAAAGTCACGCACCAGGGTCACAAGAGCTGCTGCAGGCATGGGCCTCGGCACTCTGTTCCTGGTGTGCAAGGATGCTTCACCTGCCAATCACTTGACATCATGGGGTAGGGAGCATTAACTCCCTGCACAAAGCTAATTTGACAAGTCACAGAAGGACAGCAGGCTTAGGACTGAGTGCCCATGACTTCTACTTGGGATGTTGTGCTCAAGAACTAAAATGTGCAGGGCACTGGCAGAAAGAGAGCCAATCAGCAAAGTCAGAGAAGCAAATGCAAAACAATTGTGTCTTCCACACTAATATATCCAGGGCCTCCTCTCGCACCTCCTACAGGCCCACCACCATTCTCACTGGGGACCTAGGACTTCAGTCTCTGCTCCTGGGATCACTGCAAAACCAAACTCTATCAATTTTCAACTAGACTGAAAAATCTCTCAGGAGAAAACTTAATTCCTCTACATGAAATCAAATGAAAATGCAACAGAACAAAATTTGAAAATGCATGGGAACATTCATTCTTCATTTCACCACCTTGGTGCGGGAATAAACAGAGGTTTATTCTGCCTAATCCTATATTCTCATTAATAGAGACAAGCTCTGCATGAATAAACTGATTGTTAAAGAATGTGAACTAAAATAGCATAAAATAAGGTAAACAGAAATTCACTCTTCTCTTCTCTTGGACAACTAGGGGACCACATTAGGAACGTGCTCACTGGCTCCTGCCCTGATTCTCTTTCCATAACCTCAGCCAGGACAAGCTGAATCTCCCAGTGCAGGCCTGTTCTTGAATCTATCCTATACTGGGTAGATTTTGAAGGTAAAGGTAAAGATCTGGCTTACTCCTCCACTTCCCTGTTCCAATTCTCCAGCTACAGCTCAGACCTGCAAAGATCTGCTCCGTAACTTTGACCTTCAGTCCAGTCTTAACCCATTTTCTGCTCCTATAACAAAATATCCAACACCAGGCAATTTATAAAGAATGAGAGTTTGCTTGGCTCATGGTTCCAGAGGCCAAAAAGTCCAAGCATATGGTGTGGGCATCTGCTCAGCATCTACTGAGGGCCTTCTTGCCGCATCATAACATGGCAGAGGGCATATATGGCAAGACAGAGAAAGGATGTAGCTAGTATGTCTCTTTCTCTTCTTACAAAGTCACTAATATCATCATGGGACCCCCACTTCATGACCTCATCTATCCTGATTATTCCCAAAGAACCTACCTCCAAATACCATTAACTTTGGGTATTGAGTTCCCAACACATGAACTTCTGGAAACACATCCACATGGCAGTAAGCCACCACCACCTGCTAACTCCTGCTGCCTAAGCCCTAGACAGCCTTTGTCCTTCCCAGAGAGAATCACCCAACAGTTTATGGCTCAGTATATCTAGCTGCCTTTGACAGTGGCACTCAGCTCTTCTGGCCCTAGAATTCCCCAAGCATGATTTAAAATCTCCCTGCCTGGATACTAACTTGTAGGTTCCAACTCTCCATGGCACCCTGACTGTACAGGTTACACATTGAGAAATAAGCAGTGCTCTGCACAGAAGCAGATAAAGCAGGGTGAGGTGGAGAGGGCAGCAGGACCTCAAGGTGCATCTGAGGGAAGGAGCCCAGCTCTCCTTAAGGACATCTGTGATTTAGGCACTAACAACAATACAAAAAATTATGTGTGTCTGTCTCTGTTCAAATTCACCCTTTGGGGAAGAAGTGAAGAGTCCCTGCTTTTTTTTAAACAACAATAATACCCATGTGGAGCACACCAGGAACTGTGTGGGTCACAGTGCTTGGTCATCCTCACTGTGCCCTAGAGGACAGAGGATGGCTGCCCTCTCCTTACAGGCATGTAACTGCTCCATTCAACAGAGCAGATGACACCCAGGGTTTTAGCCCCACTCCTGGTTCAGGGCCTGCCTTCTATCAAACCTTCTAGGAATGCAGTCATAGAATCAACCATGGCAATGCCCAGGAGGCAGGGTAAGACAGAGCAGAGCCCATGAGGTCACAGTGCCCACTTGGGAAAGATGAGATAAACAAAGGAAGGATGAAAGAAGGAAGGCAAACAGGCTGCTTCAGAGTTGAGTGACAAAGTAGGGCAGGTGCTTCTGGAAGGCCTGGCATGGCAGGACAACATCCATCTCCACTTTCTTCTTTAGGAACAGAACTAAGATTTCAAACTAAACAACATACAATCCTCCCTTTCAGATAACTGGGACATACAATATAAAAAGATATAAATGAATGATATAGTGATTCCCAGGAAGGATTCTTAAAGGGAGCTGATTCAGTGGGGACATGAGCCCCTGTTGCTGACCCTTTCTTCCTTATGTGTCCTAGAATGCTTGCCTGATTGCTATAACCACAAGATGCTTTGCCATGGAAGTTAAGTATTAAGATGGTGGAGCAAATATTTGTAAAAGACCCACATCCCTAATGATCCCAGAGAGCTGATCACCCCTGGCTTCTTTTAAGTGGGAGAAAAATGAATTTTGGGGGGGTTAAAAATACTGTGACTTTGTATTTTCTGCTCTATGAAGCCAAACTCAGCTAAAGGATGTAACAGGTCAGGCAGGCTCCTGTACTCTGCCTGAACATTCTTCTTCCTCTTATTTGGACTCACTCTGACAGGAAAGGTCAGAAGAGACAGCCCTGGGTGACCAAGCTACTAGATGCAGCATGGGGCAGATCTCTAGGTGTGAACCATTTCCTATGGCTCTGAAGGTGCCTCTATGGATAAATCACTGAGCCTGGCAAGTGACAGTCTGCTGAGGATCACCAGATCCAGCAGGGAGGGACTCAGAGCAAGGCAGCAGTTAACCTGGCAGCATCACCTGGTTCCCTGCCTCCCACACAGTTCGCCAGAAACCACACCCACCTAGACCCCATGATGTCTCTGGTCACTACAGGGCCACTGCTCTGCTTCCAAAGTTTTTCTCTCTTCATCAGCCCAGTCACTAGTCTTTGACAATGAGGCCTAGAAACCATACATAGACATCTGGACTCCAGGAAGGTAGGCCTCTGTTTGCACAATCAGAACACATACTGATCCCTCCCTCGTACACACCTATAAACAGGTATCTACAGCTCCCTGTCCTGATTCCCATCCCAAACCCATTCCCCACACTCAGAATCATAAAGTACAAGCTTTTTTGAGTCTTTACTCTGCTCTGACCTCTGCAATGGTTGCTAGACACCATCAAAACTCTTTGCTACCAAGTCCAATGAGGACCATACCACCTGTGGGTCTTGCTCACCTCCACCTCAGCCTCTTCTCCTAGCACCCACTCTCCCTGGCTTATACCCTACAACCTGTTTCTGTATGTAAATCAGTCTCTCTGCCCAGAAAATATCCCTGCCCCATACCCTGCTCATCCCTTTCTCCTGAGCTAACTCTACTCTTGAGGCCTCAGCTCATATCAACTTCTTTCTGGAAATTTCCATGGTGCCCTCTCTCCCCTGCCCATGTAGACTGCCCCTCTTTGGGTTCCAATATCAAACCCCAGCCTGTGGGGTCCTCAGGAGCAGGAGCTCTGGTTGTCATTACTCTATACTCAGCTTGACCCAGGTCTGGCACACAGCCAGAGGAGAAGGGTGCACTTGAGAAAAACGCTCCACAGGCCAAATGTGCAACCTGCTGGGGCCTCAATCAGTCCTGACTTCAGACCAGAAACACACCAGTTTCAGGACTTTCCTCATAATCCAATGGTAAGATCTTAAAATCTGAGGCTAATTAGGAATTTCCATAGCCTCTGTGACTGTGTTTACGAGGAAACAGTGACCACACTCTCTTTCATAGGGCAAAACATTTGTTTGAAGGGTTTCTTATTCCATTTGAAGTATGCATTGTCCGCCCCTGCTGCTATAACAGAACACCTGACACTGAATACTCTATAAGGAAAAGAGGTTTATTCAGCTCACTGTTTTGGAGGCGGAAAGTCCAAGATCAGGTGGTCACCTGGGTTCAGTCTCTGGAGAAGGCCTGATCATAGATGGTATCAAGACAGGATATGTGGGAGAGGGAAGGCTCACAGGAACCATGGAGGAACAAGGGCCACGGTCACTCTTTTTATAACAATCAGCTCCTGAGAGAACTAACTGGGGTCCCATGAGAGACCTCTTCCAAGGGCAGCACCCCAATAACATAACTATCTTCCACCAGGTCCCACCCCTTAGAGGTCCTCCCACCTCTCAACAATGCCACACTGGGGACCAAGCTTCCAACACAGAACCCTTAGAGAACACCCTCAAACAATTCCAAACTATAACAGGGTTCAGCACACAGCAAATTCAGCGTCCATCAGGAACAGCTTTCTGGCTCAAAGATGGTCCTTTCCTATTGTGTCCTCACCTGGTGGAAGGGGTGAGTGGTCTTCCTCAGGCCTCTTCAGTAAGGCATTAATCCCACTTGTGAGGACTCCACCTCAAGATCAAATCACCTCCCAAAAGCCCTACCTCCTAAAACTGTCAACTCAGAGGTGATTTCAACATATCAGTTTGGCAGGGGACACAAACAGCAGACCATTGCAAAGGGCCCCACTGGTTGGTCTTCCACTGGTGAGAAGAGACCAACCCTCTTTGGGCTGTCCACCCTCAGAAGCCCTGGGCATCCTACCACAGCTTTTGGCGAAAGGCTGAGCCACATGGACATTGCTTTTACCACTCTGTGGGATAAAGAGCTTGACACAAAGCTCATCTGTGACTCTAAGGAGACAGCGGCCCACAGACCCTCAACACAGCAGGTCAGAGGGGCTCAGTTCACAAGGCCATTCTCCAGGAAGAGCTGCCTTTATATTTTAAACTGCCCACTATAGGCAGTCCCTCCTTGTGCCCCATGTCCAGGAATCCTGGGTGGGAAGCCAGCCCCCACAATGGGACACAGAGCCAGCAACCCCAGCTATGGGCTGCAGAAGCCCACCATGCACCCTGGGCTCTCTGTGGCTTAGAAAAGACCCCCAGGGAATCTGACCCATACTGCCCATGAGTATGGACACACAGCCTCAGGGCCTATCCTGCCTGTCACCTGCCTTCCCCCCAGCCAGTGGCTCCTCTCCCACAAACGAGTCACAGAAGCAGGACAGACTCTGACACTGGTTGTAGCTGTGGCTCAGTGGCTTTTGTTCCCCAGGACTTGACAACACTGTACAGTGGTCCCAATTTGTTAGAGGTTTAAATGGAAAATTCCAGAAATAAATAATTCATAAATCTTAAATAAACTGTATTACAGTGTATTGTCATAATTGTTTCATTTTATCATTAGTTGTTGCTGCTAATCTCTTATGGTGCCTAATCTATAAATTCAAGTTTATCATAGGTATGTACGTATAGGAAAAACATAGTATATCTAGGGCTTGGTACTATCTGTGGTTTCAGACACCCAGAGAACATCTTGAAATGTATTCCAAAGATAAGGGGGGACTCCTGGACTGGGAAAGGAGGGCTGAACTCAGACACTGCCTTCCTGAATAAAAGGCCAGCAGCCAGGCTGAGACTCAGGCCAGACCCTGCTGCAAAAACCGTCCCAGACGCCTCCCGTGCCAGGGCTGAGGCTCACCCACAGGGACCTTTCTCTACTTGAACATCTGTGCATTTTAATACAACTTCCCAAAATATTACTCTGCAATTATTTCCAAAGATTTAAATGGGATCCCCAAATACATACAATTAAGACTGAAATTGTAATTTTAAATTACTGTTAATTTGAATAAATACAAAACTTTCCCATCTCTAAGCCAAATGAAGACACCAACATCCAATTAACCCTTAAATGCTGCTGAACTCCTGAAAACAACTGCTCTGGAACTTCTGAGGGAGAAGCGACTCCCGGACGGTGAAGAAGCCTGGCAACAAACTCCAGGAATGGTTATCGTGTGCCACCTTGGCAAAATGAGAATGACTCTCCAGCCACACACTGAAGGAGTGGCATGGCTGTCAAATGTGTGTGTGGTGACTTGAGCCCTACAGTGGTGCTGGCACAAGGTCTGGTGGACAGGGGACAAGGATGCAAGGTCACCCTCACAGCCCTGCTTTGCTGGGTAGCAGCAGGTGGCAGGCCAGGGCAGGAGACTTCTTTCAACTAACTGCAGAACTCCTATAATCCCTGGTTCTTGAGCCTCCTCAAGGGTCCAGGAACTACTGAACTCACCCAGGCTCTCCTAAGAGACTACAAGGGGTGGGGCAGGGTGCTCAATGTAACCTGATTCTCCACCAGAAGATGTCCCTCCTCCCTCCCAGACCATTTTCCCAGTGTTCTGATCCATGGGAGACCAGGAAGGAAGCAAGGGGCTTACTCTGGAGGACTGTGCCCCCTAGAGGAGAGGAAGGTAGCTACACCTTGCCCTCCAAGTAGGGCATCAAGGGATGGCCGCCCTGGGTCCCCAGTAGCTGGGAAGCCATTTTCTGTATCTCCTGAGACTACAGAGACAGAGGCCATGACCAGAGCCATCTCCACCAAGACAGAAGAGCAGCTGCCCAGGGAGGAGCTTCCTGCGGCCCCTTGGATGTGCTCCCCTGGGGACTCCTTGAAGGGTTAGCCCAGGAGGACTACCCATGGGGTCTGAAAATGGACAGAGTAGTCACTAGACCAGTAAGTTCTCAGCAGCAGCAAGTCTGAGGAAGTCGCACGAGTACCTCTGAAGAGAACAAGTTAGAGTTAAACACTTGCTAGAGCCTGAAGGTGCCAACCAGGCCACTGGTAGCAAGACTGCCCTTTCCCCAGACACTGCACACCTGGGGCTCACCCTGCTCAGCAGGGGCAAATGAGCAAGCACAGGCCCAGGCCAGCAAGCAGGAGGCAAGAGAAAAGGGCAGGGAACACACATACAGCCCTCTGTCCCCTGCTGCCTTCCAGGACACGCCAGGCTCCACCAGAGGCAAGAAGCAGCTCCAGAGAGTCTATGATGACTCATTATCATTGCTGCTGGAGACTGTTCCTAGGGCTCAAAGTAACCAGAGAACTTCCTACTGCCTTAGAACAGAAAGCTGCTGGCTGCCTGAACACTCATTCGGCAGGGAAAGAACCAACTTCCAGGACAGACTCAGAGGGACAAAAGCCCCTTTCTGTTCCCTTCTTAGCAAATCCAGGTGATGCAACGTAAGAAGCACAGTGGCACTGGGCTCTGATGGCCCAGAGAGACACCAGTATTAGTCACAGGGATTACAGGAGTTCTGAAGTTAGTCAAAAGGAGTCTCATGACCCAGTCTGCCACCTGCTGCTACTGGGTATTGGACATAACATTCTTTTCCAATATGGTTCTCAACCTGGTGTCCACTGGTCTTAAAACTCCATGTGTGCCATGCCCATGTACATTCTGCTGGGTGTTTGGCCCAATCCCAATTCAGAACCATGTCCACCCCAACTGCTGAGTGGGGTGCAAGGTCTGCCAAGGGCAAAGGGTGTACCCACCCAGTCCCTGCCAGCCCTTGCCTGTGCTGGTAAGGCTATGGAGCTGGGAGGCTGGAGTACCAAAGAGAGGCAAGGGGACACAGACTTTGATCTCCCCTGTCAACTCATCTACTTCCACTTTTCAACTAACTTTTTATACAGATGTTAAGTGGGCCAATTTTACCGTTTAGGTAAAATAATTGCTGGGAAGCTTCAATGTTGGGCAGAAGCCACTTCATCTTTAGCAGTAGGTGGCAGATCCACATGCAGGAACTGTGGTCTTTGGAATATATATTTCCTCTCCCCTTGATGGAATTAGGATAATAATATTTTTTAGACTTCTAATTAAGAGAAGAACAGATGGTAGTGGTTTAAAAATCTGTTCATGAGAATTAAAGCTGGTGGTGGGATTGTCAACAAGATGTGAGAAATGGGGGAGAATTTGTTTTTCTAGATGTGCGGAAGTCTCACTACTGCAATCCCTAAAGCAGAGTGTTAGGAACACAGGATGGGGGTGGATAGAATGTTTATCTATAGTAAGAGGGTAAAACAGCTGGCAATTTAGAAGTGACCATAGAAAGGCCACCTTTTATGACAACTGGGTTAATCCTGATACCCCAAGGAGGCATTGGCTCCAATAACATCACAGGGTGCCTTTCTAAAGACAGATCACCACACCCAGTGAGAGACACATGGCATCACAACCCTACATTTGGCATGGCTACCGTGGGCCGGGTTCTTTATTCTCTGAGTACCTCTGGGAACAGCCCATCTGCCATCTGTCTTAGTCCATTCTCTGTTTCTATAACAAAATACCTGGTGCTGGACACTTTATTTTGAAAAGAGGTTTATTTGGTTCACATTTTTAGAGGCCAAAAGTCCAGGATTAGGCATCCTTTCAGTCTCTGGTAAGGGACACCTTGACTGCATTCCAACATGGCGGAAAGTGGTACAAGAAACAGTTGCATGCAGAAGGGTCCTGTGATAACTATATTAGTCCCCTCGGAAGGCACATCCCTGATGACCCAATCACCTCCTGCTAGGCCCCACTTCTTTAAGGTTCTACCTCCTCTCAACATCATCACACTGGGACCATGCTTCCAACACATGAACTGTAGGGGACAAACCAAATCCAAACCATAACACAGTCTCACTTATTGGTATCTCAAGTTCACCAAAACCACATGTTAGCAGCCATGGCAATGAGGCAGCTCAGCCTCACTTTGGGTATATGCAGCCAGATCATGCCAAGGCATCTTCTGGCTGCAAGAGCGAGAGGGGACACACAGATGACATTCCAGCCTCTGGTGCCTGCACTCTAAAGAAGACAGAAAAAGAGTAAACCATCAGTGAAGAGCAGGACTCCAGGTAGGATGCAAGTCATGAGGAAAATCAGTGCAGGGGAAGAGCTGGGGTTTGAGCTTCAACACAGGGCGAGCCTGGAAGCCATCGCCCATCATCCCGTCCATAAGACGAGAGAAAGCAGACAGACTAAAAACTGATGGATCTTCTCAGACCTATGGGGGACTCTTCCCCCACCCCAGTCGCACCCCTGAGATCTGGAGAGATGGAGGACTGCAGGGAGTCAGCCCCTACATCTGCTGACCTGGAGCAGAGTCTCCAGAGCAACAGTTTGGGTGATTTTGACAAACTGCGGGAGGCCAAGTGTAGATTCATGTGACAGTGAGAATCTGCTGGGGGCACAGTCTTTCGGGCTCCCAAACTTTCATGGGCTTTATCTCCAGGATTCACACTAAATTCTCACTGTTAAGAGCCAAGAAATATCTGCTGGTGGTTCTGGCCGAGGAAGGAGGAAAATAAAGCTTGTGAAATACACTCAGAGTCTTCTGGCAGAAGGACTTTGCCAAAGCCTGTCTCAAAATCATGGGGGAAGGGCCTTCCTGACTCCAGCCCTCTTCAATCTTCATATCTCATCTCACCTCACCCCACAAGATTGAAAGAGCTATACAGATGGTCCCCACACCGGTTTAACTTAGGATTTTTTGACAATAATGGTGCAAAATCATATGCATACAACAACTCTGTTTTTCACCTTCAGTATAGTATGCACAAAATTACCTGGGATATTCAACACTTTATTATAGAATAGGCTTTGTGTTCAATGGTTTTATTCATTATAGACTAATGTAAGCGTTCAGAGCAAGCTTACCACGGGCTAGGCAAAGCTAGATGTTGTGTGGGTTAAGAATATTAAGTGCATTTTCAACTAAGGATATTGTCAGTTTATGATGAGGTTATCAAGCATGACCCATGGTAAGTACAGGAGCACCTGTACAAGAAGAAACACACGTGAAGGTCACAGGCCAAGGACACAGACCCAGTGAAAGACTGAGATTTAATGAGAGGATTAGAGAGTGCTGACCTCCCCCACACCTCACAACTATACCAATGGAACTTCAGGGAGTAGCATCCTAAGTCAGAAATGTCACATAAAATCACATATTTTATGATTTACAGGAAACATCTGGGATAGGTAAATTCATAGAGACAGACAGCAGGACAAGGGGGCATGAGGAATGATTGTTTCTGAGATGATGAAAAGTCTTGAAGTTAGAGATGGTCGTCAGACAGAATTGGAAAGACAGTTGATGCTTAACTGTTCAAGTGATGATTGGATAAAGAAATGTGGTACACAAACACTATAAAATGCCACTCGAGCATTTTTTTAAATGAAATCTTCTTCAAAGCAACGTGGGTGGGCCTGGAGATCCCTATGTTAAGTGAGGTAAGCCAGGCACAGAAAGACAAGTACCTTGTTAACTCACTCCCATATGGAGAAGTTGATCTCCTTGACATCTAAAGTAGAACAGTGTTTCCCCGAGGCTGGGGAGGAAGAGGTGGAGGGGAAAGAAGTCAATCAACAGGCACTTAGAAGTACCAAGTTCTCCTGTGCCACTGTACAGACTATAGATAATGATAAGGGACTGTACATTCCAAAATTCTGTAAGAGAGGATTTTGAGTGTTTTCACCATAATGAAGTGATAAATGTTTAAGGAGATATAAATGTTCATCCTGATTTGAATATTACACAATGTATACATGTATCAACACATCACATGATACCTCATAAACATGTACAATTTTTACTACCAATTTTTAAAATGAATTGAATTAGTTGATTCTATGTTATATGAATTTTACCTCAATTTTTTAAAACCTACCACATATTGAATGGTGAGAAACTGGATACTTGTTCTAAGACTGAGAACGAGGCCAGGAGAGGGAGAGCACAGCATCCAGGGCCACAGGGCATTCAGGAAGACTAGGACAGAAGTTGTCTATTGCATCTGCCAATACTGGGAGCAAGCCTCAGCACAGAGGGACTGCGTTAGGCTGAAGGTGACCAGGCTGACTTCCATTTTTAGGAGGGGAGGGTCACAACCCTTCTGCATCTTCTCTTAAAGTTACTCAAAAACAACAAATCTTAGTTTTGATTTGTATTTCTCTAGTAGCTAGAGAAATTGAACATTTTTCATATATTTGTTGATTGACTGTATATCTTCTTCTGTGAAGTGTCTGTTCAGTTCCTTAGCCCATTTATTGATTGGGTTACTTGGTTGGTTTTTTTTTTTTTTTTTTTGGTGTTAACTTTTTTGAGCTCTTTATATATCCTAGAGTAATACTTTATCTGAGGTGCATATGGTAAAGATTTTCTCCCAATCTGTAGGCTCTCTCTTTATATTACTGATTGTTTACTTATTTTTAGTTTTTAATTAATTTTTTTATTTGTTCTAATTTGTACATGACCATAGAATGCATTTATACATATTGGCAGATCATGCAAAAATGAAGTGGAATCTCTCATTTTTCTGATTATACACATTGCAGGATCACAGTGGTCATGCAGTCATATATGTATATGAGGTACATATATTCCTGCTTCACTCTATTACTCCTATCCCTATACGCCTCCCCCTCCCATCACTTCCCTCTACCTAATATAAAATAACTCTATTCTTCCCTATCCACTCCTCCTTATTGTGAATTAGCATATGCATATCAGAGAAAACATTCAACCTTTGGTTTTTGAGTTTGGCTTATTTCACTTAGCATGATATTCTCTAACTCCATCCATTTACCAACAAATGCCATAATTAATTCTTCTTTAAAGCTGAGTAATATTCCATCATATACATATGTGTGAGTGTATATATATACATATACGTACATCACATTTTCTTTATCCATTCATCTGTTGAAGGGCATAAAAAATAAAAAAATAAATAAATGCTCAATTTCCTGATCTCTGCAATTTTTCCCTTTAAGCCTTGCTACCTGAGACCTTGTATTAAAAGAGATGCCAGATATTTTAACACCTGACATTTAAAAAACAAAAGTAAATTCCTGGGAAAAAAAAAGGATAATACAGTAAAAACACAAAGTAACATAATTAGTCACTTATTGTGTTAGTTAGCTTTCCATTACTGTAGGGAAAAAAACCTGAGATGATCAACTTACAAAGAGGAAAAGTTTATTTTGCCTCACAATTTGGAGGTTTCAACCCATAGTTGGTTGGCTCCATTGCTTGTGGACTTGGGACAAGTAGCACATCACAGCTGAGAGCACATGGTGGAACAAAGCTGCTCATCTCATTGCCAGAATAGACAGGAGAGAGAGGAAAAGGAAGCAGCTGGAGTGCCAGGATCCTCTTCCAGGGCACACTCTGGAAGACCAAAGACCTCCCACGAGGCCCTGCCTCTTAAAGTTTTACAACCTCCTAAACACCACTCAGGGGGAAAATCCTTTACCACATGGGCCTTTGGAGGACAGTCCAGATCCAAACTACAGCATTAATCATTCTCGAGTTTTTCTCTACTATGCATAATTGTATTTGCTATATACTCTTATATAACGGGCAGTACGGGTTTGTCCACTCCAGCATCACCATGTGAATACTGCATTGCACTCTGATGTCATGAGAGCTATGTTGTCACTAAGCAAAAGGAATTTTTCAGCTCCATTAAAATCTTCTGGAACCACAGTCATATATCCATATACCCACAGTCCATTGTCGACTGGGGAGCTGTTGTGAGGTACATGGCTGCACCGGAAAAAGGCATCCTGTAGTATAAAGGCAGGAGCAGACCAAACTGGGGGCACTCAGGATATTTCCTGAAGGAGGACAAGAAGTGGGTTTCGCATGGAGCCATCACAGCAGGAACGGGGTCTGGATTAGGGACAGAGCACGGACCCTGCTGTGTACTGCACTTAGATTTTCCTACAGGAATAGGACCAGTGCAGGACTATTACTAGTCTGTTGGTGATGCTCTCCCCTCAGCAGGAAGGGCCACATTGCTCCAAAGACCACATCCCACAGACAGCTTGAGACTGGGTCCTGCCCTGGAAGGAAGAATGTTATGGGTTAAATTATGCCTCCTCCAAAAATAATGCTGAATTTCTACCCCCAGTATCTGTACTTGTGGCCCTGTAAGGAAATAAGGTCTCTGCAGATGCCTGAGTCAAACTGAGGTCACTGGAGTGGGCCCTAATTCAATATGACTGGTATCCTTATAAAAGAAAGGGGAAATTTAGATATGGAGATAGGGACACAGGGAGAAGACCAAGTGAAGATACAATTATACTACCAAAGATGTTGGCAAACCACAAAAAACTAAAAGAAAGGCCCAGAATATATCTTTCCTACACAGCACTCAGAAGGAACTATGCTGCTGACCTTGCTCTCAGTCTTCCAGCCTCCAGAACTAAGAGACAATACATTTCTGTTATATAAACTACCAATTCAATGGTACTTTGTTATGGCTACCCTAAGAAACACACACCTAGTTACTCTCATGCTCCAGCAAGTGACACCCCAGAAGTGACACACTTTTGCACCTGACTTTAGTCCAGGTGCCTCAGACACAGCTCAAAATGCCATTCACATTCTACTTTTGGAATTTTCTGCAGAGACTCCCAATGTTTCCAGCCATGCTGCCTGCTGTTACTAGGGAAGGCCCTGTCTTCACCAACAGTCCCTTGGACTAGTCACCTGGGTCAATGTTAAATGGCCAAGAGGAGGCACCAGTTTAGGAACTGCAATTGCCATGTGGGGCAGGAAGACCCTGCCTACCTCCTGCTGGCTTCAGCCTCCTGGGCTCCCAGAGAGAACTGATCACCTGGATGTGCTGAGCCCCATCAGTACCCAGACAGGAGGGAAAAGTATCCAGACCCAGGAATGCAGCATGGACTACCAGAGGCACTCAGTGCAGCAGAGAGAAGGGAACTGGTGACTCTCACGGGCAGGATTTCTGGGGCACAGTGACAGGATTGTAGGAAATGTGAGGTCCACTGTCCGTCCATTTTTCCTTGAGGAGTGCCTATTCTCCTTCCTGCCCTTTTTCTCAAAACTCAGTCCGCCCTCAGTATCTGCAGATTCCACATCCATAGATTCAATTGACCATAGATCAAAAACATTTCTTTTAATTCTAGAAAGTTCCAAAAAGTAAAACTTGAATTTGCCACACACCAAGCACCACAGTGAATTCAAAGGATGAAGTGATGCGGAGGCCGCCCTGTCGCCTCCGCCATCTCACAGACCTCAGTCTCTCTACAGCACTCACTGTTGAAGAGCTGCTCATGTTGTGACTCTTTTATGTCCTTTGTAGTTGGGCCTATGATGGCTGCATCTGCACTGAACACGTCCCTGCTCTGTTCTTATCATTATTCCCTAAACAATACACCAAAACAACTATTTACATAGCATTTACATTGTATTAGGCATATGAGTCATCTGGAGACGACTTAAAGCATAGGGGAGGATATGTGTAGGTTCTATGCAAATTCTAAGCCATCTTATATAAGGAATTTGAGCCTCCTCAGATTTTGGTAACTGCATGGGGTCCTAAACCAAGCCCCCATGCATACCAAGGAATGACCATAAATGTAAATTTGTAAAAACAGCAAATGATGAGAAAATGTGCACAGTTCATTTAAGCTTTCATCAGAGAAAGGTGAGGGCGCCGGCAGGTATTAACTATTCTCACAGTTCCCCCTTGGCACATTAGCCAAGACTCCTACACAAATGGCACATCAGGCGAAGCACGACAGGGACTGCAATGCCTCCTACTCACTGGGAATCTCCAGGTACAAGACGACTTTCGTCGGGTCCACAGGATAGCCTGGGCTTCTGCAGTGGTTCTCCCACACGAGAGTCAGCAATACTTAAATATTCAGGAGACTATAGTGAAAAAGATCATAAACAGGGAATTAGTCAGCTGAGAAAGCAAACCTTTCATTCATAAACAGAGGGGCCACATACTAAAATAACAGAGTCAATGGCCCATAACCTCAAAAGCAGCTCAAAACAAGATTAGAACTCCAAGATTCCCCAGGGTAGGCAGTTGATCATGATTCCCTCCAAGTTTTCAAGGGAGTCCTCATATTTACACACAAAGGTCAGTGAACGTGGATAATGAATGGTTGGAGGCTGTGTGCAGCTGGACTTCATTCTAAGTGCATGGGGAATGTATTTCTCAAACCCTTTTGGAGAAAGATATGGGAAACCCAAGCCATTAATATTTCAGGTTTCATTTGCTCTCACAGGAAATGAAACGCATTTATCAAGGCTCTGTTTCCAACTTGTTTTTCCACAGTAGTAAAATGCTACAGGAGAGACAGAGCTTGGTGTGATTTGAGCTATTTATTTTAAAATAGCGTTTACAACCCATGGGGTGGGAAGTTCCTACCAAATGCACTGAACAAACCCTTTGTGGAGGAAATGGTCATAGTGCACATGTGATGGTGCCCAGAGCCACCACGCTGGCAAGAGGCAGCGCTTCCTCCCCGAGATGCAGGCAGCTGTCAGCACTCAGTCAGCGACTCCTCACAGACCAGCACCAACCCCAAGTCAGCCAGGCCCTTAGGTCTCCTTACAGAACCAAGTTGTAGAGCTAGTCACCTAGGTTCACATCCCAGCTCTGCCACCTACAGCCTGGGAAGTCTAAGTAACCTACCTGTGTCTCAGTTTCCCTCAAAGGATGATGAGTCTGAGATACTGTGATTCAAGGCCCCACCTCAAGACCTGCTCCCAATTTTCTTCCCCCTCATCTTCCTACCACATCAAAGTGAGGGAGCTGATTTTTATGATTTATGAGGTTTCTTGAGCTTTAAATGTCAAGGAAAACTGAGTTCTTTCCTGCTACCTCCTCTGGTCTGCGTTTCTTGCCCATGGGGCAGGCCACCCAGCTGGAGACCTCCTGAGTCCAAACACTTACGTCCCCCATCCTCCACAGACCAAACCATACCTGTCCCCACCATAGCATGTGCATAAGAAGCACACTTGTAGCCAGTTTCTGTAACCAAGTGTGTGGAGGCACACCACTGCATGACAACCTCATTCGCTCTGAACCACAGTATGTAGGATGACCAAGGTCCTGAGCCTAAGCCCCACCCACAGTCACAGCTTTGCCTCATCACATCCCAAGGCCCCAAGCCATCTGTGCCTCACCTCTTCCACACCTGCATTTGAGCAATTCTCTTTTTGTTCTTTGAAATCTTCCTCAAACTCCTATTCATTCTTCAAAACCCACTAAGAGAGGCATCCCTGAACTGCAGTGGTAATCACACTTTTAGCCCTGTCTTGTTTCTGCAGTTCTCACCATCATTCCTGAGGATCTCCTGCTCCCTCCAGGACTCTGGCTCCCTCTACAGGCCTGCCTAGTCCCATGAGGGTGCCACTTTTCAGACTGAGAACACTTGCAGGCCACTAAACCCTCAAATACTGCCTCAAAGGAATAGGAGGATAAATGTAAAGAGTTGCAAGGACTGGGGAAAGCACTATGAAGGGTGGAGAGGGAGCACCTGGTGGGTGTCAAAGACATCAAGCTATGACAGAAAGGAAGCAGCCACAGAACATGTGGCTGAAGCAAACTAAACCTGGTTCTCATCTCACAGGCAAAGGGGAACCACCTGAGCCGGGCGTGGTGGCACATGCCTGTAATCCCAGCATTTGGGAGGC
>JAJEJO010000245.1:522883-539815 GCA_020662805.1 Glaucomys volans | reverse complement strand
CAATGTGGTGCTGGATGACCTGGCAGGGGCAGCGCCCATCCAGGAATGCCTCAAAATGAAAACAAGGAGGTAACCCTGAGGAGCAAATTTGCATACTCTCCGGTGAAGATGCCTGCAGGACAATCTAGCATCCCCCTCCTAGCTCATGCTGAGGGAGTTGTTCAGGAGAGGCATACAGAGAAAAGGATTCCCAATCCCCATCAGCTCCCAGCAGATCCTAGCCTTGCATCCTCAGTGGGAAAAGGCCTGGGCCTGTCCAACTGTGCCAAGAGCCACCTGCCAGCCCTGAAACACAGGCTCCCAGCACCACCACACTGCCAACGTGCCTTCAACAACCCGCCCATTAATTGCCACAAGGCTGCAGGCTGCCACCTGCAGTGTGTTCCCAAGGCTAAAAATACAGTGAGCTTCTCAGCCATACTCTTCCTTCAGAGAAGGTCCCAGGGACAGAGGGTCTGCTGCCTGGGAGCCAAGGAGTCTACAGTTGCTCACTCTCCCTCTGTTTAGCAACCATCAGTGGGACTAGCCCACAAGACCTAGGCTCAGACTCTTGGCTTTCTGCATGTTGCAATGGCTGCCAGATGATATTCCTGGCTGGGTACATGCAGCATCCCCCACTCTCTCCTTGGGCTCAACCACTCTCCAGGCCCACCCAGGGGAAACATTTGCAGAGAAGTGCAAAACTCTTGAGCAACTTACGGAAGCCCACAATTGTTAACTGGCACAGGGGTAGAGCAGGGTTCCTGGGGACCAGGTGCTGCCCCCACCCTGATGCCTGCCCTTGAAAGAACTGGGAAGGCAAAGATTGGGCCCAGCAACCCAGGCCAATCCAGCTCTATGCTCCTAGTAACTAACCACCATGGCCCTCACAATGAACAGTGAACAGCTGGTAATGAACAGCCAAGCCAGGCCTGCCAGGGAGAGACACTGGCCTATAGGGAGACACACTGATGCTGGCAGCATTAAAACTTCCATCCCCAGGATGGAAGACTCAGCCCAAGCTCCAGGCAGTCTAACAGCAGATAGTGCAACTGCATCTTCCAAGTGGCACGTGGGTCCTTGGGCATTCCTGGCACTGAGTTTCCATGAAGCCCTGTGTGTTCCTTCTACCCAAGAGCTGGAGAATCAGTGATGTAGTGTGAGTCCTCTGATGCATGGAATTGGAGAATCACTATTACTTTCCCCCAGTCTTCCCATTCCAGCTGATGGCTACAATGCTTAGTTGGTCAGGCTTTAGTCTTGGAGCCACCCTGGACCTTCTTGCTCCCTTGCCCCCATATATGTCCATGCTGGCTCCACCTTTATACTCCACTGAGACTCCCAACACTGTCCCTGCTCCCACCAGTGCTCTGGACAGGGCCTCCAAGCCCTGGGAAGCTGCAGTGGCTCCTAACAGCTCCCTGCTCGCATGTTGGCCCCTTCCAGCCTCAGCATACCAGCCCAAGTGATTCTTTCCAATATCAAGTCTTCACCAAAGTCTCTGAGGCCCTACACATCTGGTCCCACCCACCAATGCCCCCAATGACCTGGCCTCCTTATTCATCCTTAAACATACAAGCAGATGCCACCCAGGGCCTCTGCACAGGCCATTCTCCCTCCCTACTCCCTGCCATGTTGCTGCTGCATCATTGCCCTCCATAACCCTCCCAGTCTCTCCTGGCCTCCTCCCCTGCTTTGTGTTTCTCCATAGCACTTTCCACCCCCTAACATCTTTCCTTACCAAGGTCATCCTCTGCCTTCCCTCCCTGGAAAGCAACCTCTTTGAGGGCAGGGATCGTGATCAACATTCAATAAACATCTACAGGGTGAATGAATGAGTCTGTGTCCTCTACCCGGGAGGCCAGTGGGACATGTGCAGAGCACAGCTAGGCCCATGCCAGCCCAGAAAGCTCCCATCCCTCTGAAGGGCGCATGGTGCCAGTGTCTAATTCACATAGTGAGTGATGAGACTCCTGCTCTTTCAAGGGAAAGAGCATGCCCCCGATGCCTTCTGAACAATGCTTTGTAGGTCTCAGGAAATATCAAGGTTCACCACAATTTTCCTAAAAGGAAAAAAATAACACTCCTTCCATGATAGGAGGAAATGACCACATCATGACTACATGAGAACAGCTGTCCACAAACACGTCCATCACTGGATGATGAGCCCTGGAGCACCAGCAAGTACTCTCTCCCCTGTCAGCCAGGACTCCCTGACAAAACTCATGACACAACCCACCTAGCACAGGAGCCTTGTCTTCCTTCTTGTCCTGAGAGGGGACAGAGATGAGCAGAGTCCTGCGCCACTGTCTTCCCTGTTGCCTGCCCAGGGTACATATGAGGGAACTGGTCTTTGGGGGAAGAAGCTTATCCCAAATGGATGCTGGTAGGTAGAGGGATGCTCCTAACCTCAGGTAAGCCATTCACTGCAAGGAAACACCAGCTGAGAGCTGTGAGGGCCCTGATCTGAGGGAGGGTCTAGGCCAGCCACTTCCTCATATCTAGTCCCAACAGCCTGGCTAGAGCTGAGTTCACGACCAATTCCTGGTCCAAGACAATGGCAAGAGGACAATTCACTTTCTTTCACAAAAGCTCAAATCCACAGGCACACACCTCTTAAAAATGCTTCTGAACCTTTCAAATAACCCCAGGAGCATAGGCATGTTCTGTGAACACTCCCCTGTTGGGAGCTATTGGGCTCCAGGCATTCACAGGCCCAGCTGGCAGGGTTTGATGACAGTCCCTGGATGCCTGTGCAGGCTCTAGGCAGCAGGGCCACCCCGGCAAATGTAAGGGTTTGTAAAAGAATCAGGATCAACTGTCAAAAGCACTTGTGAGAGCACTAACCAACAGGCTCCATGCACCTCAGAGTGGTGCTGAGCAGGAGGACCAGGAGGAAGACCCAGGTCTAGCAGAGAGCAGGGAGGAGCACAGGGTGAGTGGTCTAGGCCAGAGGGATTGGGACAGATCCATCCTGCCATTCCCAGGTAGAGGATCATCTGCTGATGGATGCCCTTACACTACGAACTACAATCTGGAAAGTTCTACCTTTTGAGGACTCCAGGCCAAAGTGCTCAGTATGGGGGAAAGCCAGCAGTGACGGAATCTGCCCCTGGAGGAGCTTGTTGCTGGGTGAAAGCCTAAAGGAGTTCTATTCTTGTCCTGTGCTATCACATCAGCCAAAACACAGGAAGGGAAAGTCACTTGATCAAGGTCACACAGCTAAATCCCAGGTTGAGTCAGGGCACAAACTTTGGGCGGCCATGGCCAGAGTTTTCTCTGCCCCTGGTCCCCACTTCTACGTGGGTAGAGGAGCAACCTAGGCTTAGCACATTTGTCACATTCAATGCAGGACATAATGACGTGGACACATGCAAGTATTTTTAGTTATCTTTTTCTGCTTTGCCAACTTTTGAGAATGTTATGACCAAATGTTTTATGCCAAAGGGACACTTCTTTTCAACTTTCCAACAATGTCCTCAAGATGGTCAAAGAGACAAAATGATGGAAATGCCAAAAATTGTGCAAATTCTCCAAAGGGACTAAATTTTTGCAAGTTACATGAAGTATTCTAAATTGGATGGATATAAGTTTGGGGGACATTTGAGGGGAATCTGGCACCTGGCTGGGGCCCAGACAAGTGAAGACTATAAATAGGCACTAAGCTCCCAAACCACTCCCTTGCTTCTGGCCTGGGCAGCCACCTCAACTTCAGGGAGCTGAGGTCCCTTGGGCTACATGGCAGATCTGTTGCCATTTGGATTATTTGCATCTATCATCTGGTGAGCTATCATTTGACACACACAGTGCCTAGACCAGGACCAAGGACAAGACAAGACCCATGAACACCTCTAAGGCACATCTGAAAGGTGTCTCAAGTTGAGCATGTCCAAGCTAGGCCAAACCTCACCCCATAAGACCCAGTTCCAATCACAGCCTCCTTCCTCCCATCTGATGGCAACTCATCACCCATGGGGGCCCCCTAAACTTCCTTCCTCTCCCACCCTACCTAGGAGCCTTTAGTGAATGGTAAGGCCCCAGCTTCAGATGCCTCTAGAATGTAATCCTCCCATCCTCTCCAACACACACCCTGGCCTCAGCCTCCAAGCCTTGGACCTCCCACCAGGATTTCCTGCTTCAGCTCAAGCCCATAATCCACTCCACATGGCAACCAATGTAATCCTGTCAGTACAACCTGACCCTCGCTGCACACCCAAGATGTGCACATGCCTTTGTGGTGGTGAGACCTCAACAAACCATTCTCTCAAAGAAACTAGCAGGAAAGTCTGGGAGAATGAAAAGTGACTGTGAATGAGCACAGGTGATAGAATGTTCTAGAATTAATGATGCTGAATGTCATGAACTGCACACTGGACACTTTAAGGGGGCGAACTTTATGGTATATTAATTATATCACCACAAAGTTGTTTAAAAAAAATTTAAACCCTAAGTCAAATTCCATTCTCCTCCCCTCCATTGCATCCTCTGACAGCTCCTCTGATACTCAGAGTAAAGTCCTCAGAATGGTGTGAAAAGTCTACTAGCCCCTCCGCCATGTCCTTTGGCCTTCCTCGCCTCATGCTCTCTCTGCCCCAGCCTCATGAGCTCTCTGCCACTCCTCAGACACCTGACTCTCAGCCAGTCCTGCTCCTGCTGGCGCTGCTGACCTCTTAGAGGCCCTGTGGACACCACCTGTGGTTTACCCGTCTAAGGATGTGCCCCTCATTCCTCCCCTTGTGTGTAGTGTGCTCTTTGTTTATTACCAGCCTCACTCTGGGATGGAAGCCCCATGATTTTCATCTGTTGGGTCCTATGAGGCTCCCCCAGCACCTGTGACAGGGCTCCATTGTGACCCACTAAATGCTGACTGAATGACAGGCTTGTCCCCTGTGCAAACACAGAGAAGGATGCTCAGGAAGACCAGTGGCTTCCCAGACCACCTGACTTCAGGGTCTGGGGACTCCCAACTGCAGCTCTTCCCTCATGCTCCACACTGCATTATATTTACTTATTCATGAATATTCAAATCCCCACAAGCACCCCCTACATCTGGGAACTGGGGTGAGGTAAGACAAAGCCCCTTGGTGTGGCCTGAAGACCTGACTCCTGGCCACAGTTGGTGGAACAAAGCCTGCCCCTCCTAGACTTACAGCTACAAGGGCCCTGGGGGAGCCAGCCTGCTGCAGAGGAACCCACCCATGAGGGCTAGGGGACAGGCTCCACTCTCTGAATGACCACAGCAAACAGTCTTGGGCAAGCCTTCTCTGAAGAGGGGTGGGGCAGGGGGAAGGGCTGTTCCAACAGAGACGCCCACATCCCCGCTATTTCCTGTTTCAACAAAAAGAGGGGCTGGTTCTCATACTGAAAAATCTCTAAATCCCTTCCCACCATGTGTCTATTCATCCTCACAGTGAGCGGGCGGGGACAGGAACACTCAGTGACGTGGGCACTCCTGAGGTAACAGCAGAAGAACATGGGCCATGTGCCCTCCTGCTGATCTGGAACAACAGCCCCACGCAGAACATCCCACCATCACCTACTCTTGCGCCATTGTGGGGACACCAGGCTGGGTAGCAGCCGCCCTCCTTCCCACCACTGAGGCCTTGATCCTCCATAGCTCCCAAGGCACCTGCAGCCACCCCACACACCCATACCCATTCAGATTCCTTTAAAATACTCCATCTTGCCAGAAATCTTCCCCAGCAAACAATACCAAGGATCCAAGAGCGACTAAGGAAGGAAACTGGCAAGAGGAGCATAGGGGACTCTTTTCTAGCCAGGGAGGTCATGCGCTTCACCTCCTCTCATTTCAGAATCCCCACCTTCCTGAGGTCAAGGGCATGGGACACAGAGGCTGCAGCCATATCAGGGCTGCTCCAATGTTACCCGTCTCCCTGGACGAACAGGCCATGTCTTTTTTTTCCCCCCTGAGTTCTTACTATGTGCAGTCACTATTCCAGTTGGTTGGTTGGCCATTCCAAAATAAAGAATGAGTCTGGCTCTGGAGCTCAGCTACCTGGGCGAGAATCACAATTGTACCACTGAACAGGTTCTGTGACATCAAGGACATGTCTTAACCTCTCTGTGCCTTCTTTCCCTTACCCATGGAATGAAAATAACCACTTTCTACCACATGTTGTAAGACATCAAAGAAATAGACTATGTTTGTGAGGCTCCTAGGACAGAACCTCTGCTTCCTAACTATTCAGCAAACGGCCTGCTGCCATTATTATTCCTGATAGGTAGCAGACAGACGTAGGCAGTGGGAATGTGAGGCTAAGGGGGTAATTTTATGGACTGAGCCTACTGTGCTGACCCCCAACATACTTTCTTTAAAAAGCAACTTACCTGAAGCTACCCTGGCCCTGCCCTGGCCTAAGTCAATAGGAAGTGCTGCATTCCTCAGCAAACACCCGTAATCTGCAAAAATGCAGGTCCAAAGACACCTTCCTACTGGTGAGAACGACATTACCCAGGAGGCTGGGGTGGGTGTGGGAGAGGCATTTGTGGCCTTTACACAGACCAGATTCCAGGACTCAGGAAGACAGGAAAATTAAAAGCAAACCCCACCACCACCACCACAGAATCTGTGAGAACAAATTCCAATGAGAACTGGTCAGCCCAGGCCAAGGTAACACAGCGTTGCCTTGAACCTTTAGCGTGTCATTTTAATAGTAAAATCTCCCCTCCATGGGGCAAGACCACACACAGTAGGGACTTGAAAGTCTGGTGTAATTCTGCTGTTGGTCAAAAGTCAAGAGATGGACCTTGGCAGGACTCTTCTGGAAACTTCCCTGAGAACACCAATAAAACTGGGGGATGGCGGGTCGGCACACAGTCCCTCTTCTCTCTGAGGAAACCTACTTCCTATCTCTCTTGAGAGTGTCCCTTTTTCTCTCTTCCTTTCTCTTCTAATAAACTCCCGTCTGCTACCATGTGCAACTCAGTTGTAATAGGCAAGATGACAAGATCAAAACCCATAAAATGTTCAAAGCGAAGAGTGAATCATAAAGTATACAATGGATTTTAGTAAATAATAATGTATTGACATTTCTGGCTCATCAATTGCTAAAGTACCACACCAACATAAGATGTTAGCAAGAGAAGAGTCTGGAGGAATGGGGTGAGGGGCGTAAGTGAACTAAGTACTTGCTGCTTAATTTATTCTACAAATCAAAACCTGCTGAAAAAAAAATGTAACGTGTTTTTTAAAAATACAGTAGATGATACATTCTTGAGCATCCAGAAGAGTAAACATAAGAATACATACAATTCAAGACCCGATGAGTGACCAAGAAGATGGACCTAAGTGATTCTCCCCGAATGCAGTGCACAAAGGCCCTGGGAAGGGCTCTAAGGAGAACAGGTTTGTATGGACTCTGGCATGGGGCCTCCCAACCTTACCATCAGTCCTGCTCTCTTCAAATTGAGGACATTAGTGCAAATTCTCAGAAATTTGTTCACATTTTTTTCCCCATACTGACTTTTTTGGGGAGGGGGGAAGCGGAATAGGGAGGGGGATATCACAGGAAATCTTAAAAACCATCTTAACCTTTGAGTCCTTGGTTTCTTCCCAGGCTGCAACATTTCACAGTTCATGGCCTGATTGGCCTCTGTATCTGTTTGTTAGTGATTATTTTTGCCAGTTTTTACTTTTTTAAAAAATGTGTTTCTTTAAGGGGAGTCCCAGTGAAATCTTCCAGAAAAGCAATGCAGCATTCTCTCACCAATTTAAGAGTGCCTACCCTCTTCCCCAACGACTCCATTTCCGGGAGGGCTCACACATCTAAGAGACAATGTCAGTGTGGGGATTTTCCTTGCAACAATTTTTCAAAACACTGGAAATAATCTAAGTGCCCATAAATACGAGAATGGTTAAATGATGGCAGAGTCCACATGCTAGAATACTCTGCTATATTAAAAAAAAATACAAGAACAACAAACAAAAAAAACAGGTAGATCAAAATGCAAGTGAAAATATGAGACAGTTACAAGTATATGTATCGATCCCAGTTACAGATGTGTCACGCCAGCTAAAAAATATTCACACGTTCACCAGCCCAGGTATGGACCTGAAGGCACACGGAAGGGAATGGAAGGGCCCCCACTGAACACCTGTTAACCAGCAGCTTCCTCTGGGGAGGGGAGAAGAGATCAGAGTGGGAGACTTAAGGGGCGTTCACCTTTTGCTTTATTAAATATGCATGCACTGGCTGAGCCTTTTACCAAAATGCATTTATTATTCACCAGCATTATGACCAAACCCAGTCTATGTCTTCAAGAATTTCTTCTAGTTGGGGAGATGAGAACACTAAGAATAACCCGTGGGGAAGGTCAGATAGGGCAGGAGGGAGCAAGATTTCCCTGGGACTCCCCTTAAAGAAATACATTTTTTAAATACTTCCCACAAGAGATGCTTCCAAGACAGGGAAGCCTATGGGCAGTAGGTAACTCTTAGGGCACAGATGCCAACTTTCCAAATGACTGGAACACACACACACATCACAGAGCAAACCCTGAGAAACAGAAACACAAAAGGAGGTGGTGAAAAAGAGCTGGCAGAAAAAAAAAAAAAAAAGAGCGGGCAGAGACCAAGGCTTGAGGGCTCAGAGGTCAGGGAATGTGGTGGACCAGGACAGCAGGAGGTGCCAGGGACTTTCAGTATGAATTTTGGGAGAAATCTAAAGAATTCAATTGCATTCACTTAACTCACATGCAAGTGTGTGTGTGTGTGTGTGTGTGTGTGTGTGTGTGTATGAGAGAGAGAAATATTGTACATGGTGTGACTGTGTAGTATATGCAATGTATGTGTATGCGTTTGTGTGTGTGCGTGTATATGTATGTGTGTGCACGTGTGTGTGTGTGTGTGTGTGTGATCTCAGGGAGGCCTGGTGAGTGTGGTGCATGTATGATGAGTGTGTGGAGTCACATGTGTATGGTTGTGGGCCAGGTGTTGTGGGGAGAATGTGGTCAGATGGTGTGTGAGTAGTGGGTATGGTTTTACATAGGTGTGGTGGTTTGATGTGTACATGTGTGGTTTGTGTGTATGGTGCAGTTAGGTGGCCTGATATAATGTGGAGGGAGGGTAGGATGGTGAGCGTGGTGTGATATGATGTTTGTACAGAGTGTGGTGTGGGGTGTAGTGTGTGTATGTGTGATTTGTGTGTACACTCTGGGGTGTGCAGTATATCTGTGGTATGTGCAAGGTGTGTATGCACATGCACACATGTGTGGCAGACAATGGGCTGGCTGGCAATGTAGGACCTGCAGCAGTAACCAGTTGTACCCAGGCAGTGCTCAGGGCATGGAGGTGCTGAGTGGATAGGCCCTGACCTCTCAGGCCCCTCCAGGTGCTAAGACTCCAGATGGAGAGAACCAGTAACATCCCACACCTCCACCCAAAGCAGCACCCACAAAGGGGCTGATCAAGGTCAAGGAAGCCCAGAAATCCTTTGGACAAAAAATTCTTTAACTTTTTCTGAAGGTAGGGAAAGTCCAGGGTTAGCTCACAGGAGAAGCCCTGAAGTGGGATCTGTAGCAGAGAGGAGGTGACAGGCAGCAGGGCGGGGTGACAGGAGCATCTTGGTAAAACAGCCATCCCTTCTGCAAACTGGGCGAAATACCTCACCCCACACTGCAGGCCCTGTGGGTATC
Organism: Glaucomys volans; assembly: GCA_020662805.1. Taxonomy (NCBI): domain Eukaryota; kingdom Metazoa; phylum Chordata; class Mammalia; order Rodentia; family Sciuridae; genus Glaucomys; species Glaucomys volans. Next base: position 530,182 of record JAJEJO010000245.1, on the reverse strand, counting down.
CCGAGAAGAGTAAGAGAATGCCACAAAGACATCATTCCACAAGGTGGCCCAACCATGCTGGCATTTCAAATCCTCCACAGTCAAAATTCAAACATGCAGTATTCTCACATGTACAGATCTTCTTTTAAAAACTGCTTTCCTTTCAAAGGCACCCAATTCAACTGAATTACCATATAAACTACTCTTGGAAGTGTACCGCTTTCCTGAGGTGGAAAAAAGCGGAACAATGTGTATGTAGGGACCCCAGAAATGGCATAATGGGAGTCCGATCCCTCCTCTCCTCTGTTTCCTCTCTCAACTGCAACATGCCAGAGACTGGTAACTGAAAGTGCAAGGAGAAAATTTCTAATCCATCTGTTAGGAGGCACTGTGTATAATCAAAAAGCAAATGAATCATTTTCAGACAAGACACAATGGAAATCTAAAACATTTTTTAAAGAGCAACCATTTCTTCTAAAGTTTCTACTCAAGTACTTGCCCATGGAAGAAGAAAAAACATGCAACTGAAATAAATATCCAGGTCCAGGGCTCCGATGTTCCTGGAGTGCTGTAAGTACACCCCATTGGCCTGCAGTCTGTCACTGAAGCCCAGAAGAGGAGGCTGAGGGCAGGAGCCAGAGCTGCAGGGAGCTATTCATCTACCTAGATGTCAGACCAAAGCAAGTATTATTCATGGAAGAGAATCTGCCAAAAGGGTTTGAAAGTCCCCAAATACACTGAATAAAGCTGGGTGATTTTATGCTACAACTACTGGGGTTTTTTTCTAAACTTTTAAGGATTCTGAAAGTTCTAAAGACAGTGTTAAATTAAAATGTGGACCAGACATATAGAATCCTTGGGCAGACAAAGTCAGTTGGGCTTCAAAAGTGATCTTAACTTTATTTGCAATCATAGGTACATCTTGAGTCATTTCTGGTATATGTCAAAGTTAAAAAAAAAAAAAACCTTAGGCTCAAAAAAAAAAACACATAAATAGCACGGACCAAGCAAGGCACTGCCCAATTGTAACGAATTAAATGTTTTCTTTGCTTTACTTCTAGGTTCAGCCTCTAAAAATCTCACCCTGACATTCGCTCTGTGGAACCCCTAAACTGCTGCTGGTTTGAAGGTGCCCAATTCATGAATTACAGTTTACTCACACAAATTCTTTAAATTTTTATTGTGCCTCGGTTTACTTTTTAACAATGGTAAGCCCCACAAGAAAGGACTGCCCCTATATTATTAGCTGCCAGAGCTCCATCGCTTGACCTAGCACCCAGCACACAGTGGGGCTCCATAGGGATTTACTGAACCCATCCAGAAACTGCAGTGGGAAGACCAGTGGTCGACAAGCTGCCCCATTCCACCTCCTGGCAGTGGTGTATCAGAAAGTGGAAGCGCATAGCTCCCAGGAACTGCTTCCTAAGGAGTACCTTGAAAACCTGGGCCCACAGGGCTAAAGATGGAGGATGGTCCCTAGGATCCTGGGGGAAGGCACATATATGCAAAGATACGGTGGCCTGGACAGGTCCTTGAGATGGAACAAGAGCAGCATGCTACAGCCTCTTGGCCCCCAGAAAGGCAAGAACTGGGCTGGAGCTTCAACCTGCTGTGCTGCCCACCCTGTGGGCCACTGACAGATGTGAAGGCTCTGGTGTTACACAAACGGCAGGGATCACCAGGTCAGCAAGGCAGCACATGCTGAGCAGCCTGAACCAAGCTGATCCCTTCTGGTCCCAAAGTTCTTGTCCATTTCCCACGTATTCAAACAGTGGTGCTCTAGAGGCATTCTGCTTTATGTATGGCACACTCAGCAGTTCTTCACTGTCCCAAGTCCCAGACAGTACTGATACTAGAAGGCAAGTTCCATGGTGCAAAAAGGCCCTCTGGCTCCCCCATCACAGTGCCTGGGGTGCGACAAGAGTCCTTGGGGTGCAACAAGCATTTGTTAAATGTCAAGGGAATGGATAAATAAATGGATGTTATATTCTCTGAAATCTTTGCCTTACAAAAAAAAATTTTGTTTCTTTTTGTTGTTTTGGTACTGAGGACTGAACCCAGGGGTGCTTAACCACTAAGCAACATTCCTTAGGGTCTTGCTAAATTGCTGAGGCTGGCCTAGATTTTTTGGTCCTCCTGCCTCAAGTCCCCCAAGTTGCTGGAATTACAGGTGTATACCACCATGCCCAGTTCCTTACCAATTTATTAATGTGTAATTTTAAAGTAAATATACAAACAAGATCTCATGGTACCTTAAAGGTAAATGGGCTAGGGAATAAAGGATAAAAATTAGAAGACATTAGGGTTAAGGGCTCGTCCTCCAACATCCCTGCAGCCTGAGAAGATTGCTCAATAATTGTATGAGGGTGTCTACAAGAAATGAGGCCAGCTCCTCTCATGTCTCCAGGGAACACGAAGAGTAAAAAAGAGAGACAGCCTCCAGAGGGTACCAGGCTATATGTCCATAAGACCAGAGTTGTAGGATCCCACCAGGCCACCATCCAGACTGCCCAGCCTAAGCCCTCCTTATCCCACTCCTGCCCAAGGTAAGTGGCTGGCAGCTGCATCTTAGGGCTTTATATGGGAAGCTGTCTGGGTTTGGAAGTGGTTCCTGATTATAATTCAGGCCTGCAAGGAGACAGGAACCTAGTCAGCCCCCTCACAGATTCTAAAACTTCTCCTGTTGAGGCCACAGCTTCTGCTTTTCAGATTACAAAGCACAAAAGGACAGATCTTTAAATAACTCATGCTTCCTAATCCATAATAAGTTCTCAGAAAATAGCAAGTCTCTCCTCTGGCCCATCCAGGGAATGGCCTGGCTCTACATAAGTCACAAAATGGAAGGCAGGCAGCATCTCTGTTACCCAAATGTTCACACTGGAAACACTGGAAACACTTCAGGGCCTTCCAAGTAGAAAAAAAAAAAAAAATATATATATATATATATATATGAAATAATTTAATATCAAACCAATTTCAAGGAAGTCAAATACATCAAGCAAAAACACTCTTAAAAGGAAAGTGATATGAAACTTAAAATTCAAATAGATACAGAAACATAAGGGAAAAAAATGAAAAACTCCAAAAAAATCATTTCATCATTACATGGGATTTCCAAAAGTGATGCTCTTGAAATCTCTTTTAAAACAATATGTTCCAACTTCCCACTAATCCAAATTACTTTGGTGACGTCTGGTTTCAGCATCTCGCTGCAAATATGCAGTCTCATTATTTTACTTGGAATGGTAATAACACGGAAGCATCTGTTTCCATCCCTCCATCACTAAAGCTAACATGAACCTATGATCTGCACTGAAACAACTCCATTTCTGATTAGGATCAGGAACATTTCCAGCCAGGCTCAGGACAGCCTAGGGGGACTGATCCCAAGGCCGTGGCACTTGTACAGGTGGGCAAGAAGATCACTGCGGCAGTGTTTTCTTAAATGTGAAACATTTTGTGAATGGTTTAAGCCATTTGCATTTTAATTTAAAAGCTCTGTTAAAATGAAAAGAGAAAAAGGATCCATACACAGCTCTGGAGAGAACAAGGGAATATTATTAATCACAGAAATGTAAATGAGATTGGGGGCAGGAGGGGGTGAGGGCACTGAATTAAACTCCTTCCATGGTGACCCCTGAATAACTGTGGTGAGTCTGGGTATCTTATCTCCACCATGCAGGCAGCAAGCCACCACCCCAAGGCCCCATGCAAATCATAGGTGCTGTCCCTAAGTGCAGGCAAGTGACTCTCTCATTTGCTAAGGAGAAGCAAAATGATCCAGAGCTGGTCACTGTGCTTTCTTTCCAACAAGATCAAATGGTTGCTGTCCTTCCTGGTGATCCTGTCTGTCTAAATAAAGCAGGAGGAGGGTGGCAGCAAAATCCAAACTGCTCTGCTCCACGGGCTCCACCCTAGTGGATCAGACCACAGTGCACCACAGTTTACAAACCAAAAACGAAGAATCCATGGGCAGAGAACCTTCTGGAAGGCATGAATATGAAGTCAAAATCAAAATCACACTCTCCTACGGTTCTTTAAAAAAAATTAATTGATCAATGCTTCTTATTATAAAAGCTGGAAGATGTTTAACAGAAATACTGTTTCTTACTGAAAAGTCAGAAAGTGTAAACATTGATTTAGTAACCCTTCTTTTGGGAAAAACAGAACATTGGATGACATGGGAATGTTCCCTGAAAATCAAGACCTTTGGCCTTCAAAGCTCTAAATATGTGATTTTTAATAATTGCATATTTAATAGAATGCAAATGATCTCAGGCGAATACACTAGTAGATGAAACTAATATGAAACTAAAATTTCAAATGGATGCAGCTATGTAAGAAAAAATAAAAAGAGGAAAATCATTTCGTTACTAAATAGGACTTGCAAGGTGCTATTCTTGAACCCTTTTGTGGTTCTGATGCCTAGGAAACTGCTGTGGTGCAGTGGGGCAAGTACTGAGAGAGAAGGATGGTGGGGCTCACTCTCCCAACTGACCCAGGCACTGTGATGCAGAAGCAGAAAGCACAGCCAGGGTGCCCAGATTGAGAACTCCTTCCCTGCTCCCCTCCATGGGTGGGAATGCCCAAATCCTCATTCTTTGCACACAAAAGATTAAAGAGTTTGCTGCACAATGCTAGTCCCATCTGGCTGGGGCAGTACTCTGACTGGTTGTCCACCATTAAGATTTGGGGCAGGAATGATTGTGCCAGATATCATTACCCCACCCATCACTGAGCACCTCTCATTTCCTGCCTGGTGCTTCTGAATACCTTGTGCCATGGTCTGCCTTCCCTGCCCTACCCACCTGAGGACAGACACCTTTGGCTCAACATTACTAGGTGAACTCACCAATGTGCCTGACAGATGGTCAGTCATTTGCTGTGCACAGCCCTTAAAAAATGAGACTATTCCTTCAGTCAGACTAAGAGAATCAAGTGCCGAAAGGGCCTCTACAAAAAGTTGCAGGCCCTGACCTGGACTTATCCATGGCACTGGCAATCCTTTTCATCATTTTCAATTTTAATTCTTCTGATGGTTATTCCAATTCTTAATTTTTAAACTATATTTCTGGGTGTATCAATTTCAGACATTCATTGACCTCCTCTTCTGAGAGGTGAGCTTTAAAGGTGGGGGGCTTCCAATTCCGATTGACCATGATCACACCAGCTTCTGCCATCAGTGAGGAACTTTCTATTCTTATCAAATGTGCTGAAAAGAAATAGATTCCATTCAATTCTAAGAACAGAGAGGCATCCTTTGGAAGGATGCCCCTACACTTTGAGGGCAGGAACTAGATCCTGCTCCTGTTTGCAACTTCTGCACTCAGCACCAAACTCCAGTGCCTGTGAGGGTTCAGTACATGCCTGTCTAATGGAGGAATAAACAGGGTCTTTCCAGCCCATCTTCCCCACTATAGAAGACAGTGTCACCATAGAGATCCTAAACAGCCAAAATCGAGTCCTCCCTTGGGTCTTCAGTGTTTTCTATTACATGAGATACTCTTGATGCCTGATGGATGCATGGATAAGCAAAATGTGGCATTCGCAAACAAGGGAATACTATTCAGCCTTAAACAGAAAAGTTAGATAGGAACAAGACGTTCTGGCATGCTATGGCACAGAAATGATGACTACAGGTAACAATGATGTACTGCACATTTCAAAAAGCTAGAACAAAGGATTTTAAAAGATTCTATCATAAAGAAATGATAAATGTTTGAGGAAATGTTTACCATGATTTAAACATTACACAATGTGTACATGTATAAAAATATCACATAGTACCCCATTAATTATGTTTTGAGGTATCAGTTTAAAATAAATTTTTAAAACAGGAAGGAAATTCTGTCACATGCTACAACATGGATAAGCTTTGAGGACATTGTGCTAAGTGAAATGAGAAAGTTAGAAATGGACAAATATTGTATGATTCCACTTACATGAGGTACTAAGAGTAGTTGAATTCAAAGGGACAGAAGGTAGAATGGTGGTTCCCAAGGACTGGTGGAAGGAGAAATGGGGAGTTATTATTTAATGGGTACAGACCTCCAGTTCTGCACGAGAAGGAAAGTACTGGGTGGGAGGTAGCTATGCAAAACGGTGAATGTACTTAAAGCTACAGAATTTAATACCTGGAAGTAATTCAGATGGTAAATTTCCTGTTATATGTATTTTACCACAATTTTTTTAAACTAAGAAAACAAAGATAGTCTTGATGTTGGAAGGCAGAAGAGGGCTGAATCAGTCATCTCATCAATGATCCTCCCAAAGTATGTCCTCTATCAGTGAAGTGATCACCAGCCTGGGACATCCCACAGAGAAGCTGCTGTCTAACCAACAACAAAAACCAGGATAGACTGGGGATTCAAAGGCAATGACTTCCTATAGGAGGCAGAAGCCAGAGAAGAGAGCCCATGCCTGCTTTGAGTGTGAAGACGAAGGACGTTCTTATCAAGATCAGGACGGGCTGCCCTTTCCGTAGCCAAGCAGCACAAGACAAGGCTCTAGGCCAGTGGCTGGGCAAACCAAGAGGTCCAGCCAGATCATGAACCTCAGAGAGGCCAGAGGTATAATTTTCAAACACATAAAAGGATATTTTCACCAATGGCAAAGTAATAACCTGAAGGGTTTTGTGTGAGTTGTGCGCATGTGTGTGTTTTGTTTGTTTTGATTTTTGTGTGTACGCTGCTCGGGATCAAACTCAGGGCATGCCAGGTAAGCACCTCCCACTGAGTTACATCCCCAGTTCTAATATGAAGGTTTTTAAACAAACATTAGAACTGAAAGGGCTCAAAAAGGGCTTCTGTCTGAGTGGCACACAGAGGGCAACTCGATAGCTCTTCATTGCAGAATCAACATCAAGAGATTTTGAAAGGATAATTTTTGGTACTTGGGCAGCTGGTGATCATTGGTCCCAGCATCCTTCTTTTTTTTCACTGTGTGAATGAAGACTATGGGGGGAGACAGACTTAATGATCTACAATATTTGCCAAAAGCAATTGGAAGTGGTCGGTGATTTCCACTACATGAAGTGTTACAGGAATAATACTTTTCAAATTGTTATTTATTTCACAGGTTCAAGTGTCTTTTTTGTCAAAAACTAGAAGAGTAGCCAGATGCAGTGTAAGTCCAGTGACTCAGAAGGCTGAGACAGGAGGATCACAAGTTCAAGGCCAGCCTTAGAAATTTAGCAAGACCTGTGTCAACAAATAAAAAGGGCTGAGCATATGGGCTCAGTGGTAAAGCATCCTTGGGTTCAATCCCAGAAAGGGAAAGAAAGAAAGAAAGAAAGAAAGAAAGAAAGAAAGAAAGAAAGAA
>JAJEJO010000245.1:490913-522483 GCA_020662805.1 Glaucomys volans | reverse complement strand
CCTGGGATGCACCAGTCCCAAGCCTGATCCTGACACTCTGATGTCCACAAAAGCAATTCATTCAGTGCAGAGACCCCACAATGACTCTCTCCCCATGACTTCTGCCTGACTCCTCATCTGAGAACACATCTGTCAACACAGAAGCCCCGTCAACAGCTGCTCTGCCTTGTTCCTGCTGAAGGCTAACAGCAGAGCAACTCTACCCTGAATGTGAAATGTTCTGGGACAACAGAGAGCATAATAAAAGCCACCGGGGTCCTTGAGGTCATGCTCAGGGTTCCCCTTGATCCCAACTTCCTGGGCTGTGGCTGGCCTGTCCCACCACAGCCCTGGGAGATGAGCAGATCCAAAGGCAGTTGAAGGCTGTCACAGTCTACTCATTTGAAATAAAACCCATCCCATTAGGGACACTGTAATTGCAGCCCATTTCCAACATTCCGCTCTGTGTAAGGCCGAATGTCGGAAGATAAGGGTTTAAAATTGAAAATCAAAGAGCCGTTGCTCAGTTTCATACCCAGGAAATGAGGCACACATGGGCAGATATTAAATTCACCTACACGAAGATGTGCCCCAGACCCGCACCAAAAATCCTGAAAGTTGCTTTCCAGATTGCTCACTCTCGGGCAACACACCATAATGTAAGTAAGTCCTTGATGATTCTGCTCTGGTCGAGTGGCTGGATTCCAGCAATGCCATCTCTCCATTAAGGGGTGCCTGACAAGGCTGATCCCACTGTCACGCAAAGCTACAGGTCTTTTTTATCATCTGCCTTGCAAACTCCAGAACCCACCCCAAACCCAAACTGGAAGGAAGAACTCAACTGAACAAAATTCATACTTGGGAAATGTGCGCTCCGGGAAACGGGAGGTGTCAGCACACTCCTGCCTCTTGGGCCTGTACTCAAAGTCAGGTCTCCCTGGAAAACACTCAGCAATGCACACAGCCTCAGGGACAGGGGCATTCACATGCAGGCAAATGCACTCAATGCACCAGGAAACAAAAGGACTGATCACAGCTGCTGTTTAAGATTTCAAAGCTGGAGGGAGGAGCCTGAAGCACAGAGACCCTCAGCCAGCAGACAGGACAGGGCACTGAGCTGGTGACATCCCACTGCTCTGTGGCCATCAGCTGGATGGGAAGGAGGGGCCGCCACCTCGACTGTCCAGTACTTCATGACATCACTCCCCCTTCCTCTTCTAATGGTGTTTTATCTACGAGGAACTAACCTCAGGTATTAAAAAAAAAAAAAAACCTTCACACTTAATTTGAAAACAGGCAGTTCTGAGTAGCACATTAAGAGATTGCCAAATTGATCCAGTATGTACGTCTCTAATCCCGTGGTAAATTTCATCCTTATGACTCATTTCCAAAGTCAAGCATATCGACTCGTAAAAATACCTCCTTGGAAGCATGTGATTGATTTCCTGCTGGGAGGTCCTGCCATTTAATGGTTAAGCACCAGTCAGAGAGAGTTCAGATCCCCCTTCTACCACTCCTCGCCTTACACAAGCCGCACCAGCCCCATCCCTTGCTAATTCTGCAGATATCTCCCCAGGCCTCCCCTGTCCCAGAAGCCAGCTGTGTCCATGCTGCACTTCCAACTCCCTCCAACCAATCTCCAGGTACCACTAGCTGTTCCACCACCCAGCTGGCCTGGCTTGGCCTCCATCCACTCTGAAGACAGTATGGACAGTCCTTCCATCTCTTCCCAACCAGACACCCACCTCTGTAAATAGAAGCACAGGGCCTGAAGGAGATCCAAAATAGGGCATCCAAGAGGCTGGAACAGGGAATGGATTCCTGGCAGATGGAATGGTAAAAAACAAACTAACAAAAACTCCAGGTCAGGAACTACAGCTCCAGGCAGGATCTTTCTCCTATCAATCAGACTTCTGACATCCTAGCCTGAACCACCCACTGGGACGTCTGACCCGGGACCCAGACCACCAGTGGACAGAGGCATGGAGCCATGTGCCCCTACTGTTCCCAACCTGGTTGGAAGAGGATTAATTTATCACAACACCTACCCACCAGCCTCCAAGGTGACAAGCACTGATGTGACCATCGTGAACGTGCCAGGTTGACTGGTTTATCTCATGAAGTGAGACAATGATATCCGTCATCACACACACACACACATTCTGAACTGGTATTGATAGCTATAACACTCCACACAAAGATTCCATATGAAAAGGGGGAAAATGGCACACAAAAAAGTCTATGATGTGCAAAATGACTTAGGAATCTCAACTATCAAGAGTGACTCCCTATCACTTGTCAGAAGGGAGCGCCAAGAACTCATAGTAGCTGGCAGCCTCTGCAGGGTAGGCATTCCAAGGCCAAGGGCACTGCATGAATGAGAGGAAACAATTGAGGGTGACATCTGCAACCAGCATCACAGATTTCAGGGTCCCTGCAGAGCCACCGGTTCCTGGCGGGGATTTGCGGGCACAGTAAGTATTTCTTGGCATGGTCAGAGTGGAATCTTCTCTCAGCTAATTTGGCCAAACACCATGCTCCCCTTCTAGGGACCACCCTCCCGACCCCCCACAGCCACCACCTCACCTGTGCTAGCCCCACAACAACTGAGGGGAGTGATGGGAAGCAGCACTGCATCCAGTGCTCCCATCCCACCTCACTCCACTTGCCCATGTCCCCATAGGGCCCCCCATCATTTGGGGGAGGAAGCAGAGGCCACCAGCAGCTGCCAGGCTGCTGCCTGGGACTCCCCAGCATCATCACCACCACAAGCATTGACATTATCTGAGGTGACAGTCCTTGCAGCCCGCTCCTGGTGGGCCAAACAGAGAACAAGCCACCTTCTCTAAGACCCAGTGGTTGAGAACCCGCCAGAAAGTTCCAGTGGAACCACTGCCCTTGCCTGGAGATGACCTTCCACAAGTCGTCTCTCTCTTTCAGTCCACTGCAACCACACGGAAAAAAGTCACCTCCACTGACCACTGGCTTGCTCACAGGCTGACAGAGAGGCCAGGGTAGCTGCAGAGCACACAGAGGCTCCAGTTAAAGGGTTGATTTGCTGAGTGTGAAGCAAAAGGGCCATTCTGAGGGGCCACAAAGACCCCAGGAGCCCACAGAACCAATTAATCAGGACTCCCCACCCTCGGTAACACAAAGGCATAAATATCAGAAAGGAAAGACCAATGTTGAAAAATGCTTTGCCAATCCAAAAACCCAAAAGGAAGAACCAACAAGTGATTTAAGCCAACAAAGAGATGTTGGCAAAGTGCCAGTCCCAATATCCCAGAGTCAACTGCTCTTCTACCAACCAGTCATAATCAGCTAGAAAGGGAGGATAAAGAGGGGGTGATATCAGTGAGGACAGCAACGTCGGCCATAACATCTAACTGGAAACCTAACAAGAAATGTGCCAAACCTGGGAGCAAAACAATAAGACACGAGAGAAGGATGTAAAAAAAACAATCAAATATTCATTAAAAAGACATCTCTTCTCCCCTAAATAAACCTATAAAGCCTTGCCAATCAAAGTCCCATTAAGATTCTGGGATGAATTTCACTTATTCCAAAGTTTATCTAGTTGAAAAAAATATATGAGAAAGGTTAGAAAAAAATAGAAAAAGGAAGAAATAACATCTTAAGAAAACAAAGAACAGCATGATGCTTCTTCAAAGACGGGCCACACATACAACAGGCTCCCCTAAGATTCTATGGCCCTGCTCTCTCGTAAGCACACTCAATGATGTTCTCACATGGACATGGCCTGGTGTATAACAAAAGTCACAGTAACTTAAACAGTAGACATTGGCATAGGAATAAACCAGTCAATTAGAATGGAGAGTCCTGAAATGCAAACGGAACAACCAAAACACAGTAGCAACTACTCATGCTCTAAATGTCCAAGCCCTTTGGTTCTATGACAAACATGAATCTCAAGACAGAGAGGTAAGGGCAAGTGGGTTTAACTCAGTGGAAGAGCCAATGCTAAGCACACACAAGGCCTTGGGTTCAATCAATCCCTAGCACCAATAAAAAAGAAAAAAAAATCAAAACAGAGATATAAAGATGGCTCATTAATAAATGATGCTGGGAAACGGAATGTTCATATAAAAAAATTTATATCTCTAATTTGTACCATATCTAAAAATAAGTTCCAGATGAATAAAAGATGTAAAGATAAAAAATCTGAACTATCAAATATTAGAGAAAATATAGGAGGCTGTTTATTATGCACTTGGGATGGGGAAGCCCTGTCTCTAGGTTAAGATACGAAATTCAAGAGCCAAAGGGGGATCAGCAGAGTAGAGGAAAGAGATGCAGGGTGTCAGGAGTGATATTGTCCAAATTATATTTTGATACTATCTGCATGTACAAATATGTAACAACAAATCCCACCATTATGTACAACTATAATGCACCAATTTAAAAAATGTGAAAAAAATTCAGAAGCCATAAAAGAAAATCTTGACAGATTTGACAACATAAAAATGTAAAAGTTTTGCATTGCCAAAAATGTCTTTTAAAAAAGTCAAAGGATACAAAGACATCTGGGAGAAAATATCTGCAATGAGTAATAACTCTGCTATACTAAAAGTGCCAATAAATCACCATAGAAAAGTTGGACAAGTCAAGAGAAAAGCAGGCAAGAATACAAAAAGTAAAAGAGAAAATTCAAATTATTATTAAGGAAAGAAGAAACAGCTTGTTATCATTCGTAATTTTATTTCTTTGTTTTTTTTAAATTTATTCATTTATAATTTTAAAACATGCAAAATAAAATAACAATAATCCACTTTATCTTAAAAGGATACATTGAAAGAGCCCAAGTAGATAATATTCAAGCTAAAACCATGCATATTACTGAGCCCTATATGAACTGAACTGCTTTTCCTATACATAAATACCTGTGAAAAATTTTGATTTATAAATTAGGCACAGTAAGAGACTAACCGCAATAACTAATAATAAGGTAGAAAAATATAGCAGCATGCCCATGATAAAAGTTAGGTAAATGTGGTCTCTTTCTCTTGAAAGAGTCAAAACAAGTATTATTATCTTAGGACCATAGTTGACAGCACGTAATTAAAACTAAGGAATGTGAGAGTGCAAATAAGGAGGTCTACTATAAGTGGTAACGTTATACTCACAAGATTGAGTGAAACTGTACCAACTGATGGTGCCACTTGCCAAGCACAACTCAAAGGGGATGATGTTTAAGATCATCAATGCTTGGGATGGGCAAGAAATCTAATTACAATGTTTATACAGGTTTGGAACCAGAGATGCTATGGATTTCAGATTTTCTCTTATTTTGGAATACCTGCAGATACATAATGATATATCTTAAGATGGAATCCAAACCTGAACACGAATTTCACTTATGTTTCGTATACATGCTGTACATATAGTCTGGAGGTAACTGTATACATTATTTTCAAGGTGTGTACAATCTTCTATTTTGAATAATTTTGTGCACACAGTTTGCATAATGAGGTCAGGGATGAAACTGCCCTCCTCTGACATCACGTTGGTACTCAAAAAGTTTCAGATTTTGGAACATTCAGATTAAGGTAACTCATATTGTAATTTGACCCCCTATTGTTGAAAAGTGTTAAAAGTAATAATTATGTATGTATTCATATAAAACATAAGCAAAATATGTCCATAGAAATATAAAAAATGGGAAGACCCTGTACCAAATGGTTAACAATGGTTGTCCAGGCAGGGGTTAAACAGGGTTGGAATAGGGGGAGGTTCATTTTCTTCATTATGTATTTCTGTAAAGTTTGAATTTTTGTCATGATTGCATAGAAATTTCATAAGCAGAAAAAAATGTAAGTGAGAAAAAAAATCTGCTCCTACAAAATCAAAGGCAAAGGACTCTCAGGTCGAGAATATGATAGACACCTGCCCCTGTTGATGAGGCCAGGGTCCTCCTGAACCCCAACTCTGCTGCCAGAAAAAAATGGCTCTCTCGTTTGGAGATAAAGGATAATTGCTAGGAGGCATGATTTTAAAAATAGAGATGTCAGATCTATTTATTTTCATTATTAGCTCTTTTATTGTTAGATAATGAAGCAATACACAAAAACACTGCCTCCCAGCCAACAGCATGTACCTAAAACCTGCTCAGAATCACTTCTCCATTTCATTCCATTCTTTCCATGTCTTTCAGAACCTTCAGGTAAAGGGAAAAGGAATGCTTACCTTCACTGACAAACAATGCAGCTGACCTAGAAAGAGGGGCTGGAGAAAGGAAGGCCTCCCAGCACCTCCCCTCTCACTCAGGGTACTGAATGCTGCCCCCTCAGACCCTGCCTGATCCCTGGCAGCCTCTGTTTTTTAAGACTTCTCAGTATTTGAGAACAAAACGAAATAGACAAGCACTTTAAAATTCATTACCAGAAGGTTCTCACGGAATGTGCTTCCATGCATAGAAAATAATCGAGTCCATTTTTTCCAAGAACTTGCTTCAAAGTCCAATTTGGGGGAATTGATGTAGATTGTTCCATTTTAAGTTCTTCAACCAGAGGAAATCTAAAAATTCTTCCTTCCAGCCCAACAGAGCGAATCCATGAATCTATTGCTTCTGCAAAAGGAGGACAAAAATCCTCCTGGGGCCACAGAATTCGGCAGCTTTTCCTGGGATGCTCAGGGCAGCCAACAGCTCTGGGACATCGGGACACCAGGCTGAGCTTCAAAAGGCAGCCCACAAGCTAGCCATCCAACTCAGACACACACCAGCAATCCCCAGTGGTTAAGGAAGAAGGGCTTAATGTCTATCCATTTGCCAAATAATCAGAAATAAAATGCAATTTTAAAATAAGTAGTTGCATGTGCATCCAGGTTTTTGGCCAGCAGCCTACCCCTCAGTGTGTGTATGGAGGAGGGGGAAGGTGCTGATCAGAAAAGGAATGTGCCCCTGGAATAACTAACCACTCCACCTGGCTTGCCTGGCACAAGAAGTCTCTGAAACTTTCCACGGGTTTATCCACAAATTCTTTATTTCCTCTCAGAACACCACCAGCCAACCTTGAAGGAGGCACCAGCCATAGGAAGACTGAACTATGAGGACGGAGGGATAGCTGAAATGCTGTTTGATGGGCACAAGCTCAGGGTCCTGGTTCGCAGCAGCAAAACATTCTCAACCACTCCAATATCTAATCCTGGGGGCTGGTTCAGAGTGACAGTACTCATACAGATGCACACACTCTTGATACATGGTGGAAGAGAAAGGGGGCTAGCAGCTATGTGCACCCAAGCACAGTTAAAGAAATCCATGGAATGTGGGGCCCTGGTGGGAAGAATTAGGTATCTCAAAATTTCTCCTTTTTACTTATTTTTATTTTCTAATGCACTGAATTTATATGTAAGTGATAAGTAAAAATAATGCCATTTTAAAAGAAAAGTATTTTCTCATGCCAAAATCTGCTTTAATGCAGAAATGAGCTGAAGCATGTGAAATTACCTATATTGGGCATTAAAAAATTTCAAGTTTTATATGGTTCAAACTAATTTTGTCAAACAATCCAAATGAGTAGTAAGCCCTTCGGGAATCATTTCCTCAGACTGGCTCAGTGAGATGTAAGGAGGCCATGACTAGTCCAGGGTCCTTGTGTTAGTCAGACTTCTGTCACTGTAACAAAATGCCTGAGATAATTAACTTATAAAGATAAAAAGGTTATTTTGGCTTCAGTTTTGGAGTTTCCAGTCCATAATGGGGTGCACTCATTGTTCTGTGCCTTTGGTAGGTATGCTAGATGGCAAGAGCAGGAAACATGTGGCAAAGCAAACTGCTCACCTGATGGCCAGGAAGCAAAAGATAGAGAGAAGACAGGGCCAGGTTCCCATAATCCCTATTTGAAGGAATATCCCCAATGACCTAAGAACTTCCCACAAAGCCCCACCTCTTAAAGGTCCAGAGCACCTCCAACCAGCACCACCTTTGGAAGCAAACCTATATATGTACATAAGGACCTTTGAGGGATACTTATCCAAACCATGGCAGTCCCTGACAATGTAGGTCCTGTGCATTCCACAGGGGCATCCTCTGCATCTCCGGCCCCGCCACTCAACTTCACTCGTCCCACACCACACAACTTCCATGTGTCAAGTCCCATCTCATTCACTCCTCAACAAGGTCTCGCAAAGCAGGTGTCACGGCCACTACAAATGGAGGATCTGGTAACCCACTGTCACACAGCCAGGATGAGGGGAGCAGGCTGGGTCCTGGCAGGCCTTCTGACTGCACTAAACCCCAGCATCCTTGTTGGCTGCATGACATTGGGGCTGCACCCATTTATAGGACCAGGTGTCCCTCTGTTGTGAAGCTCACCCCTTTCACTTCATCCTGTGCCTCTACCAAAAACAGAGGAGCTGACATTTGTAGAAGTTAGAGAAGCTGAAATTATGTGAAGCCCAGGATTTTAACTGTGGCATTATTTTTATCTGTGTCCCCAGCAAGTTGCCCTTTCTGTGGGGAACAAACGGGATCACCCCCAGCATGGCCTCATCCATAAATCTTTAAAATGCCAGCCCAGTGCACACAGGCTCAGCTCTCGTTTGCCTCCTCACTGGACCATCAATTGCACACACGTCAGCTTTGGTCACCACTGTCTATTGTGACCAATGTTACCCTCCACCCTAAAAAAAAGGCCACTGGTCACTACCCACACGACTCCAGGGGTTGATCAGGAAGGGCAGCATCAATGTTCGACACCCATTTCTGGTGAATACAACAAAGAAGCTGAGGCAGGCATATCGTGGGTTCGAAGCCAGCCTCAGCAGATTAACAAGGCACTTAGCAACTCAGTGAGACTCTGTCTCTAAATAAAAAAATATTTTAAAAAGGGCTGGGGATGTGGCTCAGTGGTTAAGCACCCTTGGGTTCAATCCCTAGTACAAAAAGAAAAAAGAAAAGAAAGAACAGAAAGAAAGAAACAGAGGTCCAGGGCACTGCTATGCAGGGTCACCAGGCCAATAGAACCTGGCTAGTGCCCCCAAAAGTGTACTCAGCAGCATAGGCACAGGATTCCCTGGGATACCGATGTTAGCAACTGGGCTTCTGATTTTTCATGTTTGAAATCTTTCATGCTCATGCTATTGGGTTTCTTTCTCCTGTGGATGACCCCCAGCACCTGGGCAGAATGCATCTGAGAAACTAGTTATTTTCAAGCACTCAGAAATTTGGGGCAAAATATAACACACACACACACACACACACACACACACACACATACACACACTTCTAAATTCTAAACTGAACTTCTCCACTGCCAGTTTTCATGGGGACAGTAAAGGAAGTCCAATGGGGACAACTCAGCTGAGTGCCTGGAAACGAGTAATGCTCTCCAAGCCAAGGTCTCACCACCAAAGGACACAGAGGTGATGGGACTCAAACTGCCCCCAATTTTTTAATAGACTTTATGTTGTTAGAAGTTTTAGACTTACGAAAAAATTTAGCAGATTGAACGTGGCCTCCACATACCCTACACCCATCTTGCACTTTTATTAACATCTAACATTAGAACAGTACATCACAATTAATGAAGCAAGATTGATCCACTATTGCTAACTGAAGTCCACAGCTCATTCACGTTTCCTTGGTGTTTTCCTAATGGCTGTTTTTTGTTCCAGGACACCACATCATCTGTAGGCATCATGTCTCCTCAGGCTACTCCTGGCTGTGGTACTTTCTCAGATTTTCTTTCATTTTGATGACATTGACATTTTTGGAGAGTGCTGGGGAGATATTGTGTAGATTGTTCCTAAATGGGAATCTGCATGAAGCTGGATTGTTTGTTTGTTTGGTTTTTGTTTTGGGCAAGTGTTTGGCTTTTATCCTCATGATGAGACTGGGGTTATAGGTCTGAGGGAGGAAACCACAGAAGTGAAGTGCATGCTACGGACCTGACTCACTGTTGGCGTCGCCCTTGACCACCAGCTGAAGCAGTGCTATGGGCTTTCTCTTTTTCCCCTTTGCACACTGTCCTTTGGCAGGAAGTCACTGGCGCAACCTGCATTTGAGGAGTGGCAGTGACACCCACCCGCTTTGCCCTCAGGTTGCTATTAGCCCCCATCAGTAATGACCGCTTCACTCCAGGCTGACTCTCCCACCCTGCTGCCATGCCTTGCTCAAACCCCATTGGGCTTTTGTCTTACCTCCCCACAAATGCACACAGATCAACAGCTCTCTGAGGGTCAGTAAGGTCCAACCTTCCTCACACTGGTTTGTGTGTGTGCCAGAACCCAGAGTGATGGCTGAGTTTCACACGACCACAAATGCTGAGATGCTCACTCCTGAGAGGTCCTGGTCTCCCTAGGGTGAGCAGATGGCAGGGAGCAGTTCCCAAGTCCCAGAGGCAAGATGAGAAAGCATATTTCTAGACTCCCAAGCTATATCACCACATACATAAAGCCCACTCCTAAAATCCCAACCACTGTCAAGGCAATGACAGACCCTCCAAAGCAAAACAGCTTCCATATCACAAACACCAGCCAAGAGAACCAAGGGAGAGCCTGACCAGAGCCATTGTGTCAGACTGGCTCCCAATAGGCCTGGGAAGGTGAGGGCCACAGCACAGCCAACCCTCAGACTCCAGACCTTGGGGACAACCACTCCAGGCTCTGCCTATCCACTGCTCCTTGGATGCTCTTTCTCAGTCATCAGACCATGCTGATGAAACTGTCCTGCTGCCAGAAGTAGGCCAAGAGTACACCCAGAGCAAAGCTGGGGACATGGAATCTCTAACGCCACAGCGGCTCCTGTCATTTGTCACCACCCTGCTTCACTCTCATCTCTTGGGAACAACTGCAGAAAAGACATCTGGAGCAGAGCTGTGTCTTGTACTCTGTTTTTTGTGAAACAGGGCCAGGTATCGAGCTGGTAAAACATCATTTGACCACTTTTACTGAGCAGCTGCTGAGTTCTGGGCACCGTGCTGGGTGCTGGGGCCCTGACCCTAGTCATGGGCAAGGCAGTGGATGGAGCTGACCCAGTGGGCAGCCCCACCCATGGATAGGGCAATAGATGGCATGTATGTAGAAGAGGGATAAGCTGTAAAAATATAATTTACAACACACTCATATAGTGATTCACAGCTTTGAGGAAAAAGGACAGAGAAGCAAACACCTGCTTTCCATTGTGTGGGCATTCAGCTCTCATGACAGTGACACACAAAAAGTCCCTAGAAGGTGACAAGAACATGCAGATGGGAGAGGACATCCCAGATAGGAAAACAAGATGCACCTGGAATTAGTGTGCAGATGGTCCATCCTCACATTTGTAGAGGCAGCCTCAGCAATGGAGAGCACAGCAAAACCATCACTGTCACAAACGTCACCACACACACCACAGTACCAAAATGCCAAGGTGATAGGGAAAGACCATTAGGACAGCTCCCCTGGCTGCAAAGATGACAAGACCACAGGGAAGCTTTGGTTGGAACGGCATGATATGTCACAGAGTGTAAAGCAACCCTGAGTTTGCAACCAGGAAAGTGAGCTCTGGCCTCTGGCACATGGGAACCTCAAGAAGACCTGAGAGGTTAGAGAGGACATTTTGTAAAGATCCACTCAATGCTGCCACCACTGAGAGGCTGACATTATAAATGATGCCCAGTATCAGCTGAGGAGAACAGCACCTGTCACCCACTCCCACACGGAGCCATGCCAAGGTCTGATGAGCCAGGAGAAACCTGGGTCCAGCTGGGAAAGGCTGGGAAGAAGGGTCCTGAGGACAGGGTCAAGGAGGAGCTGCCAACACAGGCTCTTCTTTTGCCACCTGGTGACCCGCCCAATACTCACCTGAGATTCTATTTCCTTATCTAGAAAGGACCTCATAGCACTGAATGCCCTCTCCCTGGAGCTCCTCTTCCAAACTAGGATCAGCCTGCAGATAACGCTATGCTCAGATGTCATGACTCGGTGCACACACACTGCCAACCCAAAATCTACGGACCCTACCATGGTCCTGCTGGACTGCACCTCCCTTCTAGGATGCTGAGGAGGAAGTGAGCCCATGTACGTAGGTGAGCTGCTCAGAGCGGTGCCAGCACACAGGATGTCCTGAGAGCACCAAAGCCTCCACCAGGCTGCCACACAACAGGACTCCTGCAAAGGTTTCGATGGCTCCATGGCCACCTTGGTACTCAGCGAAGCCAACTATCTGGACCACAAGGCCAAGGGGTCATAAAGTTGGCAGTCTCTATCCTCTGCAGTCAGTGACATGGCCCCATTCTGGTGGCTCACAGCCAGGACAAGAGCTCTGAGGACAGCAAGGGGAGGGCTGGAGCAAAGTTTGCTATGGTTTGAGTAAGTGCCCCCCAAAGGTTCAAAAGCTAAAAGTTTAGTTCCCAACCCGTGGCACTACAGAGTCAAACCTTTAAGGGGTGCAGCCTAGCAGGGAGAAGTTAGATCACTGAGGACAAGCCCTTGAGGGGGATATTGGAACCCCCACTCTTTCCCCTCTCACATTGCTTCCCAGCCACCAGCAGGTAAGTGAACTGGTAGAGATTTGTTCAACCACATGCTTCTCCAACACATGCTGCCACAGACCCAAAGCCATACAGCCAAGCAACTATGGACTGAAACCTCTGAAAGAATGAGCCAAAATAAACCTTTCTTCTTTTTAAGTTGATCAACTCAGGTATTTTGTCACAGTGACAGAGGGTTAACTGACAGAGCTCATGGATTAAAACAACATGCCAGGCAAGGACATGGGAAAAGACAAAAGGCACCTCTGGGGACTGGAGTGAGGAGACCCCGCCTGGATAGAACCTTCACCTATGATTCCTGGGCTGTCAGGACATGGGACTGATCTAAAGGAAGTGTTTACATGTACTCTTTCCCTATGATTGTTCTACTTAAAGTTCTTTAGTTTCTCATTCATTATAAGTCACAACATTTGATGCTTCAACATTTGGGTTATTTGTGTCTGATTTTCTTAAGGAGTATGCCTCCCTTTATATGCAGGAAGAAAAGTTCATTTCATCTAGATAACTTATCCACACCAATTAAAGCTATATAGATCTTAGTATCCTTCTTGGGTTTTACATAACTTGATCTCATTTAGAAAATGCAGTTTGTGTCTAAATACTAATAAGTATTCATTGTAATAGCAAAATTTAATTATCTTACATTAAATATAATCTTGATTCAGATAGTATTGTTCCAGAAGTAATATAAGCCTTGAGTTGGTCAATTCAAAGTTCTTCTTGAAAATTTCAAGATGATGTACTGCTGTGTTTTTTAAACTTTTTAATGAAATATATGTACAGAAAAGAATGGAGCATTATTAGCACCTGCAGAAGGTCTGCTGCTCCCTCCCATGCCTCCTCTAATTACCATCTCCCAAGGGAAACTGACTTCTAACACCACAGATGAAGTTGCCTATTGACTTTCCCATAAATGGAATCATGCAGCCCATACTCTACGGCCTAGGTATTTTCACTTAACCCTATGTGACAGGATGCATCCACACTGGAGCATTCACTTGGGGAGAGTTCATCCAGTTCACTGTATAGAATCTACGCAGGAATAAATCTGAGTCTTGATCTACTCTTCTGATGGCTATCTGGCTTGTTTGCAGTTTGGCAATTCTCATACTGCTTTGGACACTGGGTGTGTCTCTTGAGGACTATATCAGTTTCCTTGGGCTGCCATAACAAATTATCACGAAACTGGGTGGCTTCAGACACACATTTATATTCTCACAGTTCTGGAGACTAGATCAAAAAGCAGTTCACTGGGTGGAAAGGTGTCAGCTGAGCCACAGTCTCTCTGGAAAGTGACAGGGGAGAATCCGTTTCTCACCTCATCCAATTTCTCGTGGCTGCTGATGTTCCTTCAGCCATGACTGCATCACTCCAATCTCTGCCTCTGTGCTCATGTAGGCTTTTCTTCTGTGTGTCTAATGTCCCTCTGCCTTTCTCTATGGCCACATGCACACTGCACCCAGTTTAATTTGGGATTAGGACTCCTGGTAATAGAGTATGTGTATATTTAACTTTAGCTGATACTGCAGTTTCCCAAGCACTTGTAGGAATCTATCCAGTGAGTTCCGGTTGCTCCATATCTTCACTAACACTTGTCATTTGCTGCTCTTTTGATTTCAGTCTAGTGGATATGTGATGGCATGAGACACCTTAATGAGTACTTAACAATTTACTTTGCCTCTCCCTAACAGCTTATAGAGTTGAGCACCTTACATCGCTTTATCAAACATTGTGTGTGTGTGTGAGTGTGTGTCTGTGTGTGTGTGTGTGTGTGTGTGTGCATCTTTTGCCCCTTTCCCTTTCGGGTTGTTTGCCTTTTTCTCACTATTTATATAGTGCATTATTGTGTTTTAAGTGAGTTGTCTGTTAAAAATAGGTTCCACTAAAGACGTGTGTGGGGAACACAATTTTCTGGTGTTAAGACCTGAGATGTAAGGTCCAGGACAGTCCAAGCAGTCGGTTGACATGAATTCTAGATAATGAACACCCAGAAGGGATTCCAGGTCTTGGTCAGCTTGGACAGTTTCCAGTAAGGAATATAATACGATAGCTTGGGGACCACAGTCGGAAACTAGAGGAGTGGGACAAAAATCAGTCCCAAATTAATGTCTTCCAAATTAGCAAAGCATGTCTCCCTTTACTTCCTGGCAACCAAAACTAATTTTATCTAAGCTCTTATACAAACACATGTGGATCTTATGGAGCTTTTCTGGTTCAGTAGGTACATTCAGGCAGAGCCATATCTGACCAAGTCGGCACAGTGATGGCCCATGTCCAGAGCAAGGCAGTGGCTCCCTACTGCAGACACCTCCCTTGAGTAGAGAAAGGCAGAGATACCACCAACTATAATCAGCAGTATTTCTGCTGTGAAATATGAGATCTTAAATACATCAGACTTAGGCTTCTCTATAACCTGAAAAGGAAGAAAGTGAGTTTGGGACATCAGTCAGTTGTTGTGAACTGTACTGTAATATTGTGTCTGATGAAAACCATAAAGATGGCAGAAAGTTCTGCACACAGAGACGTCTCCCCCAGATCAAATGCAGCTTTCTCCCCTTCAAGTCCTTATTTCTAAGCAGCCCAGTATCAGCAGGCTGTCCCCAGTTATGGTGCTTGGGAGTAACAAAGGCAGCATTAGCCAAGACCCCCGCTGACCTATAGCAGATATTGGTAAAGGGAACCATGGACCTCATGGCAAGGATTACAGCCCCCTACTCTGCTCTGAGCCAGAGGAAAAGCAGGGTGATTACAACTCTAAAAAGGAGCACGACTTATCTATAAAAATGGAATTTCCCATGGCTTGACATGATCAAGTCATCTCCCAGTAAATGAATGGCTACCTCATCCTCTTCAGGACTGGAAGGGGAAGGGCAAGAGTTGCAGGAATCCTGAGGACTCTGGGCCACAAGAAGGATGCATCAATCATAGTGCACACCTGTAATCCCAGTGACTCAGGAGGCTGAGGCAAGAGGATTGCAAGTTCAAGGCCAACCTGAGCAACTCAGTGAGACCCTATCTCAAAATTGTTAAAAAAGGGCTAGGGAAGTAAGTCAGTGGTAGAGTGTTTGCCAAGCATGCATGAGGCCCTGGGTTCAATCCCCAGTACCACAAATAATAATAATAATAATAATAATAATAATAATAATAATAATAAAAATTAAAATTAAAAAGAGGAGACCTGTGAATCAGCTTCCTACAGTGCAGTGTGGTTCCGAATATCTGACCACAGGAGCAGCTCTGCCCTGACCCTCCCACATCCCTGTACCTGGCCAGTGAAGAAACTGCACTCCTCTGTCCCAGCAGAGGACCAGAAAGTCATCAGAAGCCCTTATAATGACTGCCTGTGTACCTAGACAGCCCAAGGCCAGTCATGAGGTGGGCAAAGAGGTGTACCACCCTCTGCAGCCTGGGTCCCTGTCCCATTGCAAGACTCTCCTGCATGCTAAGCCTGTGCTCCACAGAAAACTGGAACCAGGCTTCCTTACGAGTGTGTGGCACGGGGTGGGGGCGGTATAAGTCAGCAGAGCAGCAGGGGTTAACTCCGTGAGAGCAAATTAATAATGTGATGTATGGTTTTGTTGTGGATTTTGTCGTGCTTGTAGGAGAACGGGGCAATTTAATCTAGAAAGCCTGTAAATCTCTAAAGGGTAAAATGAAACATCCATGTGAGCAAGGCTGGGACTTAGCAGCCACAGTGGGAAGGGAGGCTCCTGGAGCCCACACCCTCCTCCTACATCCTCACTGAGCCCCTCCCCAAGGACCTGACATGCCCCCACACGCCCCAATGTGCCCTGTCCTGTGTCCTCCCTGACCTTCTAGGCACCTTCACCTCACCTCTAATTGCGCCCCTCAAAGTTCCCCTTTGGTACCCCTCATCCATGTTGCAGCCTGTCAGGTCAGGAAGCATGGTTACAGAGAATTTGCTGGGTATACTGTGTGCATTATTGTTGCCCCCCCTGCTCTGCTCCCGATCCACAGCAAGGTCTTTTAGGGCCATACAGGACAGTTCCAGTCCTGGATGGTAAAGAGGCATCCCTCCTCCTCACCAACCATCTCCATCTCTGACTTACACAAACTACAAAACCCTACTACCCAAAACTGGGCACTCCCTTTGTCCAGGGTGCCCCACTTGTGGCTGGCTCTTCTGCTCTGAAAGAGCAAATATGCACTTTTCCAGGATAGGGTCCGTGACCAGACCTCAGTCACCCTGGCACTCTCACGTCTCCTGGGTTATGCTTCTCTAGGAGGATCCTGGACCCAGAACCAGGATGCCAGTGCATGTTCTCCAGCAGCTCCCCTCCACTCCTTTCCCCCGAATCTACCCAGCTATAACTAGGAAAGAAGAAGGATGGATCCCAGCAGGTGCTCAGAAAATAAATACCAAATGGATGGATGGATGGATGGATGGGCAGATGGATAAAACTCCCAGCAAAGGGATCTAGGAGTATCTAAAGAGAAGAACAATTGCCCTCAGTTCTAGCATTGCAGAGTTCTCAAGTATCAAAGGAAAGGAATGACAGGGACAAGGTAAGGGGCTGCCCTTTAAATGCCCAGCAACCCTGTTTCCATACCAGATAAACCTTCCTACATGATGGATAAAAGGAACAACACATACAGGGACTTAAGGAAAAGGGTCCCAAAGCAAGGCAGAGAATGCTGCCAGCCCAGGGGTCCCCCAAGGCAGTTCCCCACATGCAGTCAATGCAAGTTAGAGGCGGTGCTGCCTCTGGGTATAGCAAATCAACTGCAGCCGCACCAGTCACCACTGCTGATTAAGCACACACCCGCCTGTGATCAAGAAGAAAACCATTACTTAATAAAATGCAATTAATTTTGAAGCTAAAATTGGTTGAAGCCCAAGGGAAAGTCAAGATCAGTAGTTTCCAACTAACACAAAGATATTCCCCCAAGAACCAAAGGCAGGCCACACATCCAACTTGAAATACCCTGGCACACTTCTCTCCAGCTGCCTGTTTCCTGGTACTCAAAGGGAAGGATCTTCACCGTACATGTGCACAAAGTGAGGCACATTTGGTAGGGACTATAAGATAGGAAAACTTCATCTTAGCCTACTCCTGGAGAAACAGCCACCAAGTTGACTAATGTAGTCCTGTCTTAGGGGCTCAGGATCTAGCAGTCAGGCCACAAGGACAGCGCTGGGACCTGTGGCTGGAATCAATTCTTCTGTCAATCAGCCAACAGCTTTCACTGTTGCCAGCCAGAATCAGAAGCAGCTAGAGGGCTCAAAGTGGTGACAGGTATCTGAGATGGTAAGCAAGCTGAAGAGAACACACACATGTACACACACACACACTCCCTAACCTGTGACTCTACTGACCAAGCACTTCACTAACAGAATGTTTGCACACATCTAATCTCATGTCATTCTCACAATCACTTGGTAGCTGCTGAGGAAGAAAGCACAGACCCATGTGTGCCCTCCTTAGGATGAGTCAAGTCAAACCCTGAGCAGTGGCACTTATACAACTGACAGGTAGAAGCCAAGCCTGGCTTTCTCAAGCTTCTGATTCCAAACACAAACCCCAGCTCCACTTCACCCTACCCGTGACAGCTGTCACCAGCTCTGGATAATACGGACAGATGTTAGAGCACATGGCTCACTTACTACACCAAAGGACTGAGAAACATACACTGCATTTTATTTGAACAATGCACACACTTACTGTCAGACCCCCAAAATCCATCATCCTTAAATGTATGCATTTACTCAATTAATGTTCTCCTATTTTTGAAACAATGCATTTTTCCAAGAAAATTGATAATCAAACCAACTGGGGAAAAATGAAAATCAAACCATTGTTAAAATATATATATATATATTTTAACAATGCATTTAACGTTTCAGAGAAATTCCTAGTTAGAGCTGCTTTGCTGGGGGCAAATTCTAGGAATATAAAACCAAACACACACACACACACACACACACACACACACAAACATGTATCCCAACTTAAAATTTCAGATGCCAACACCGTTCTCCTACTTACAGTTTACTAATTCATCTTTGCTCAAATTAAGTGGCTGAGTGGTTCAGAACCAAATGTCTCCCTGCACAGTT
Source organism: Glaucomys volans (assembly GCA_020662805.1). Lineage (NCBI taxonomy): Eukaryota > Metazoa > Chordata > Mammalia > Rodentia > Sciuridae > Glaucomys > Glaucomys volans. The sequence goes on along the minus strand of JAJEJO010000245.1, from coordinate 503,934 downwards.
GATATTAGAGACAGGAAGTGCAAAGGATCCATGTTCATTTCGAGTGCAAAAAGGAAAACCTCTAGTGACCTATCAACAATGGCAGCTGTTTTCCAGTATAGCAAGCCCTCAAGCCCCCTCCCCATCCCTGTGAAGGGCCTTGATAATCTAGGGCACACCCTCGACTCTCCAACCACCAGGCATCAGGTTTTCTAGATACGCATTGAATATTAACCCCTGTACATGTCACATGACAAGTACTAGTCACACTTACCCAGTTGAAAAATAAATCTCATGTACAATGGGCTCCAGTTGGGCACAGGAGAGAGCAGGAGCCTTACACTCTCCTCTTTCGACTCAGGTCCACAGGTGGAGCTGCCCTCCAACAGCAGTGTGCCCTTGGGCAAGTCACAGCTGCCAGTTCTCAGTCTCCATGCAGTGCAGTTAAATGAGGTCTGCTTTTTGGGTTAGTGGAAGATTATTTAAAACAGTAAACACAGAAGAACAGAACTCAACACAGAGAACTGCCCCACAACATGCTTCTAATTACACTGGCTTCTTCCACTGGTTTTTCCATCAAAAACCATCTTTGAATGTTGGAGTGTTTCAGTTTCCAGAAAACCTCAAGATGAAAATGCTTTTGCAGTCAGTCAATGCAGGAATCTCAACTGCATGTTTTTTGTTTCTTAGTTTTGATCCTTCAAACACAAAAACATGTAGCACCTTACACTGGAAATGCACTTCAGAGTTTATGAAGTACCTATACACTTTCTTACTGGGCTGTAGTTGTAATTCATGAACCTGACCTATAGGAGAAGCCATAATAGGCCTGAGGTTATACAGCACCCCATGAAGACCTTGCTATCGTAATGATACCCTGCATCAGGTCAATTTCAAATTTCATTCAAGCATCAAAACAACTTTGTGCAAGAGGTACAATCCACACATTACAGATACTGAGAAAGGCTCCCAAGGTTGGTGCTTTGCACAGGTCCCAGGGATTAGCAGCACAGCTGGGCTGGAATTGAGCTCCTGTTATTCCAGATCCCATCCTACCTTTCTCTGGCTTTCTCATAAAACCAAAGTGCTCCATCAGCCAGGTCAGAACACAAGCAAGAGAAGGTTTGTGGAAGGAAAGGCCTGCCAACAGAACGGACAGAACAGCTGGGACCTGACATGAGGTACAAGACAAGTTTAGAAACATCCAGATGAAGGAGGAAGGGAACCTGGGCAAGAAGATGCCTCCTTCCCAATGCATCCACATCCAAGATGACTTCAGGGAGAATGCAGGCAAGGCAGCTTTGCAAGTAGGGAATACCCAACAACCGAAACAACCAAAAAACAAAAGGCATTTTCAGAGCAATACCCACTCTGTAGGTTGGATTACCTTCCCCAAAAGTTTCTTCCATCCCATGTGAAAACCGACTTGCACTACACAATCTGTAGCTCTATCCTGCCTCCCCAGTGAGCACAAAGTTCTGGGCTCAATTCTAAGAGGGATCCAAATGTGAACACAGCTTGATTCCTGCTCTGGGTCTCAGGGAAAGAAGTGGGGAGCCAAGCAGAGTGAAAGGAAGAAAGATGCTCTTGCATGTCATTCATTCTTTCATTCATCCAACAATAGCACTGAGGGTTTACTATGTGCCAGGCACTATTTGAGCTACTGGGGATACAGAGGTGAACGAAGTCTTTACATTTGAGTGGTAAGAGACAAACAACTACTGTACATGAATAAGACACTGAATGTTAAGTATTAAGGAGAATCACAAAATAGGGTTTATAAGAAAGACAGAAATGATATTAATTTACAGAGGCATGTAAACAAAGAACTGAAATAAGGGAGGGAGCAAGCCAGGTGGATACCTGGGGGAGGTACAGAAGAGGGAGCAAGAACAACAAGCACAAAGGCCCTGAGACAGGGAGTCAGGCAAAATTGAGGACCAAAGAAAAAAAGGGGAAGAACCCACATTCAGTTGGGATCATTAAGAACAGACATAACGGCCTGGGCCAAGGTGGGGACAGGGCAGGGACAACTCAAGGTAAACCTGGGGAGTCATTCTGTCTGCCTGGAATCTGCGCAGCTTATTGAGAGCATGCTTGGGAGTGAGTGGAGAAAACCCGAGAAAATCAAGTAGAGGAGTATGGGTGTGGAGTAGGCACTGGGGAGCCACTGAATGCTTAAGAAAATGAGAGACTGGTATGGGTCCAATCTACAGGGGGGCAACCCCAGCATGCAACCCCAGCACACAACTCTGAGAAACCCCAGAGCTGGCACAGAAAATAAAATTCACACAGCAGAGGCACTCCCCTGATGTGTAGGGTTCCACAAAGAGAGCCTGATGGTTTGACCTTGAGGGTGCTGTCCTCCCTGGGCTTCCTTGAATGTCTGGATGGGGACAGAGGAGAGGACTGGCTGCAGGAGAGGCAAGAGAAGACAGTGCCCACGACAGCTGACTCAGCCTGTGCCAGCAGGCTGCTCAGAGACTCCAGCTGGCCCTGACCCAGGTGTCGGGGGGGGGGGGGGGGGGGGGGGCGGGGACTCAGGGAGGAGGAAGGAGGCAGAGAATCCTCCCTGTGGGCTATCAGCCCAACTACCATCCAAGAGACCAAATGAGCATCATTCCAACCCCTGCCAGGCACCCAGGCTGCATCCTGGTACATGACCCAGGGGAGGCCTGCCTGCTGGTCAGTGGCTACACCACTCCCCACCATTGCCTGCACGATGCCAGTCCTCACAGCCACCAGCAAGGGTAAGGAACTGGGAGCAGTGAGGCAAGGGCACAGTCTGTGAATGCTGCAGCCATGAATGCCACTCATGCTCAGGGCACTCTCCTGTTCTCTAAGGCCAGACTGCAGGGCAGGATATGCAGGTGAATGCCACTTGTTCTGGAAAACCCTGGAGGCCAGCCAGTGATGTGTTCAGGGCCTCCATGTTCATCTGCCACTAGCGATTTCAGATTCCCCACATGAAAGTAAAGATTTCTCAAAGAATTCAGACCAGAGGTTCTCACCTGTTGAGTCACCAGGGCAGGTATTTGGGGCAGGAAACACAGAGGAACACTGGAGAGAAGTTGAGGTCTGGAGGGGCCTCCACATTCATGCTCTGTCTATGCTCTGCCCCCTCTGACAGGCCTCACTGACCACCACCCATTGCAAACAAAGCCCAGCCTGATGCCAACCTCACCATCAAATGTGTTTTTCCTCTGAGTTCCTCAGTTTTGTCTAGGAAAAATCAAGGTGTTTTAGCACTCTCTCAGTTTCCAGGGGTGTGACTGGTGTCTTTTACAATTATCTTTTATTTTTATCTAGCATTCTTAGCTCAGTTGGCAAATTAGATATTTATGTACCCCCTTTTCACAATCCATCCCCACCAATTATTCCTGTGAAACTAATATTTTATTTTAAAAAGGGGGTAAGGCTTGGAACAACTCAAAGGACAGTTATGCAAACAAGCAAATAAGCCACAACTTGGGCCTGGGGTACCCCAGAAAGCAAGCAAGGTGAAAAAGAACCAGAAATTGATCATCACAGGTATCAGTTCCTTCCAGTGCCCACCCCAAATCAGGGGCCACCTGATTTAGCTTGCACTTTCCCTAGTACAGGAGTCCAATACTCCAGAGATGAAAAGGCAGGCAGTGGGGGGAGCACAGCCACCTCCCTAACACATGAGAGAGAAAACCCACCACTAGGGCCAACATCCAGATCCAGTCCTGCTCCGGAGATACTCAGGGCCTCCTCACCAGTGCTGGTGGTGCCCACCTGGAGAGGACTGTCAGCACAGAGGGCTGACAATAGCCAAGTTCCAACTTATCCACTAACACCCTAATGTTGCTCTGAGTCCCAGCAGGTCCAAATCTGTATCATTCCTGCCCAGATGATCCTAGTTCAAAGGTCCTCTCCAGCAACAGCTGAAAATGGAGGCAGAACATATGGCTATGCAGCAGTAAGGGTGTAGGACAAGGCATTCTAGCTGCTCTGGGATCAGTATTCATCCCTGCCTGTTGGTTGCTGCTCACCAGAGAAGCCCTGCCTCCTCTCACTGGAGGAATCCTGCTTGCTCCAAAGGAAGGCTACCCACAAGCTCTGGGCATCATCAGAGCTGTTACATTGGAAAAAGTTGTCATACTCTGACCCTCAAAGCTTTCAGGTTTTTTCAGTTGTAAAACCACTGTCTTTTCTCCAAGAGGTGGGAGACAATACCCAGAAAGACAGGAGGTTGAAGAGGCCAGGGACAGATGAGCCCAGGTATGAAGTGTCAGGTACAAGATGACAGATTTGGTATACTTCACCTTGGCATGGCTATTTGTGAGCTGACTACATTCATCCACAGATTTAAGTCTGGCCCCTGTCAAGTCCTATCTGAATTGATCTGAAACAATTAAAAGTCTTCCTTCTACAAGTAAATACGAAGTTAAGACTATCAGGTGTCCTCCAAGGCAGCGGTTGGGCAGATCTCTCCGTAGGACCCTCCGGAGCCCCTGACCTTCCTCTACACGCTGACCAGTGGAAGTTCACCTCTAGCTTTGGCCCACAGAGGCCCACCACGGCACTGCTCACCGCCCACCGCCCGGCATAAAGCACTGCTTGGGGGACGGGAGATCAATGTATGTCTTCATAATCTGCAGCCAGAGCTTCTGTCAACAGTCTTGTCAGGCTCTGCCGGCCATAGGGAAGGGGCCAGACTAAGGGGCATGTCCACACCGCACCTCCAGCCCCTCTCAGGCTGCCCAGGGGAAAGGGTATGTGGAATTTTTAATTGAGGAGTTTTCCCCCTGGGCCTCATTATAAAGGGAAAGGGGAGGGGGAGAAATCAGAGCTCGATTCCCAGGAGGTAGCGAATCCAACAGCGACCCCAAACTCGGGAGTTGCCGCCCGGTACCGGGACTTGGTGCCAGCACCAAGGGGGGCCCCAGAACGTACTAGCGGCCCGGCCAGTCCAGCGGGACTGAAACCGGCAGCCACCGCCGGTCAGAGCCTCTTGCCGACACCGGGTCGCCCCTCACCGCGGCGCCCCCAGCCCTGGATGCAGGAGTCGCCGGCTGGTCCCCGCGGCGCCCGCCCGCCGGTCAGTGGGGGCAGGGACCGACTGGTCTGGTGGAATGGGGCCGCGGGTCTCCACCCCCACATCCAAGCGGCAGTCCGCCCCGCGGTTCGTCCCTCTCCGTTGGCCACTCCGAAGCCCCGCCGGGTCTGGGGGGCAGCGCTCGAGTCGCAGCATCTGCGTCCCCCCACCCGCGCCCCTATCCCTCGCGCCGACCGGGCGCCCCCAGGCTGCCGCCACGGGCGACTCAGAGAGCCCGGGACCCCCCAGCTTACCTGGCTCGGGCACGGGGCTGCGCGAGTGCGCCGCCGCCCCCGCCCCGCCGCAGCCACTGCTGCCGCCACCGCCACCGGCTCTGTCCGCGAGGCCGAGCGCTGGGCGCCGCCGCAGCTCTTTGTGAGCCCGCGCCGAGCCGCACACGGAGACTGCTAATGAGCCCGGGAAGCTGAATAGCGGCGGGCGCGCCCGGGACGCGGCGTACGGCACGCAGGGCCGCCTTTGCCGGGTGCACGCGGCGCGGCCGCGGGGCGCACCCCGCACCCGCCTGCGACTGGCCGGTCCGCGCCCCCGCCTCGGTCTCTCCTACCGCCCCCAGCTCCACCCGCGCCCGGCAAATGGGGATCGGAAAATGCTTCCTGGAGAGACCGCGAGGCGGGAAGGAAAGGAAGACAAAGATGCTTTCTTGCTGGGTGGTACCTCCCCGGGCCCCAGAGCAGCGACAGTCGGCAAAACGGCCGGGCGCACCTGGGACCTGGGTCCTTCGGGGCTGGCCTCGGGAACAAGAGCTGGAGCCCAGGTTCTGGAAGACTGGGCGGCGCCCTGGGGAGCACACAGATTCCCGGGTGTGCCCCCAGACCCGCTGGCTTGGGAGCTGTAGGGGTCCGCTCCTCCAGCGGGTAGAACAGGTGAAGGCGAAGCTCTACTGCGCCGGTACCCTGCCCCGGGCGCCGCGCTGCCCCCTGGCGGGCTCTGGAGCTCGTACTGTGCGGAGGGGCTGTGGCGACCGCGCCCTGCTCTGTCCTTCCCGACTCTTTGCTGGGGCGCTGAAAAGAATCCCTTGGGAATCGCGGCTTCGGATAGCCCCTCTATCAAGGAAGGACCCCTGCTACCTCCCCACCGCAGATCCCCAGGCGAATTTTGATGACCAGCTCTTTTTAATGGGTCCTTTGTAACCACCCCACCACCCGGTTTCCAATACGGGTTGCTGCGTTAGTATCCAACCCCAGGGCACCACTCTGGACCTTTCTCTCCTTGCGGTCTTGAATGGGTGAACCCTAACCTCGAACACTCCCAGATACACCCATATATCCCCAGGAGAGTCACTGTCCACTTCGCAATGTGAATAATCCCCTTGAGGCCCCTGAAGGTCGTAAATGCTGTTGTCACCTTTGACCCTCAGGTCCTTTCATTCAGTCCCATGCAAATGTGATAATCCGTAGGTCTACCTGAAAAGCAAACAAGGTGCCTTGTCTGGGCAGAGTTGGGGCTCAAAGACCTCCCTTGCCTGAACCCTTCTATTTGCCCTTCTCTATTGCTTTTGACAGATTAGGGTGAGGCTATGGTGCTGGAATTTCTGAAGAAGAGTAGCACAGAAGGAAGAGGGGACCTGGGAGAGGTGAAGAGAGCTTCTTTCTGTTGCCCTGAGGGCAGAAGCTGACACCCTGAGGAGAGGGCCTGGAGAAAAGCTGGGTTCTCAGCTGGGCTATGGGCAGATGTAGAGTGGACTTCCTGTGGCCCTGACCTATGCTCTCACCACTACCCTTCATTTCCTCCTTCTGTGCTGATCCTGGTAGGGCATCTTGGTAGCCCAAGTTACAACAGACAGCAAAGGCAGAACCCCAAAGCAGACCAGCCAAAGTTTCTGAATCATTTTCCATCCATATCTTGAGGTGAATGTATGTCCATTGTTTATTTTTCACCTACTTAAATATTCTGGTCACTCAACCAACAACAAGTTTAGCTTCATCTCAACTTTGGTGGCCCAGTTTTTCTCCAAATGCCAGTAACCAGATAGGAACATTTGGGAAGAAAAGATTCCATGGCCATTAAATATGAAGGCCAAATGTGTACATCTTCTTGCCTTGTCTTACTCTAACATAGAAAAATCACATAGGAAACCAGATTACTAAGCCTGAAGATCCCACACAACACCATTTGTTTGGGTATGAGGGTGAACCAGCTAGTTTGAGGCTGCTCCCTTCAACAATTGCCCTTGAACTCTTGGACAAGCTCTGGATCAAGCACTGTGGATTCAACCCCATCCTTCTACACAGGAGCAATAGTATCTGATGTCCACAGAGTCAATGTCTCAGGCCCACTCCCAGCGTCATTCAGAACCCCTAAATCTGGTGGACTAGAGTCAATCCACTATTCAGAGAATTTTTTATCCTTTTTTTTATTCAGACAATTTTTTAAAAAAATGTTGGAGTGGGGACGGTCCTTCTAAGTATGCAGAAAGTGCATGATAGAAACACACAAGCAGTAACACAGAAGTGATAACATAAAAGGTGGCCAAATTTGACTTCAGAAAAACTTCTGCCTGGCAATCACCTCCATGAGCTAGCTCAACAACAAACTGGGAAAAAAGTATTTGTAACTCATATCATAGTTAATTTCCCTAGCACATAGATAAATAGGATTGAGAAATATGTAAGAAAAAAAGATCAAGCCAGATATGGTGGCTCACGCCTGTAATCCCAGCAGTTCAGGAGGCTGAGGCAGAGGATTGCAAGTTCAAAGCCAGCCTCAGCAATTTAGCTAGGTCCTAAGCAACTTAGTAAGACCCTATCTCAAAATTAAAAATTAAAAAATAGACTGGGGATGTGGCTTAGTTGGTATCAAAAAAGAAGAAGGAGGAGGAGGAGGAAGAGAAGGGAGAGGGAAAGAGGAGGAGAAAAAGAAAGAGATCAACTCAATTTTAAAAACTGGGCCAAGGGTAAGAGGCAGTTCACAAGAAAAAAAATACAAATGACTTTTTAAAATATTTTTTAATTGTCAATGGGCACAATACCTTTATTTACTTCTCTTTATGTGGTGCTGAGGATGGAACCCAGTGCCTCACACCTCACACCTGCTAGGCAAGCACTCTACCACTGAACCACAATCCCAACCCCACAAATGACCTTTTCAAATCAGAAAAGATGTCCTTCCTTAATCATAATAAGAAATGCAGGTCTGGGGTGTAGCTCAATGATAGAGCTCCTACCCAGCAGGCATGAGACCCTGAGTTCCATCCCCTGCGCTACAAAAAAGGCAAAACCAAAACAATATGTAACTATACTGAGTTCCCCTTGCTTTTACCTGTCAGAGACTCAGAAGTTCAATAACACAACATGTTCCAGAGAGAAAGGGGAAATTGGCAGGCTCTTTCAGTGCCTGTGGGAGTATAAATTGTATACCTTCTTTTAGGGGAAAATTAGATCACTTCAATCAAAATTGCAAATGGAAATGTCCTGTGCTAGCTTTCCTTTACTGTAAGAAATACTTGAGATAATCCACTTGCTAAAAAGAAAGGTTTGTTTTGGCTCACAGTTTTAGAGGTCCCTTTCCATAGTCAGTTGACCCCACTGTTTTGGGGCTTCTGGTGAAGCAGTACATCATAGTGCAAGCACATGGTGGAACAAAGCTGCTCACTTCATGGTGTCCAGAAAGTGAAAGACAGGAAGAGACCAGGGTCCCACAGTTACCTATAAGGGCATGCCCCCAGTGATCTAAGGTCCTCCCACTACGACACACCTCAAAAGGTTCTACCACCCTCCCTTAACCCTAAACTGGAGACTAAGCCCTTAACACATGGACCTTTGTGGAGCAGTTATCAAAACCATAAGAAGTCCTTTGACCTAAGGATTCTATACATTTTTCAATATATATACTACATGTGCAAAATAGTCATGGGCGGAATTATTCATTGTGTTAAGGTTTGTTTAATAAATAACCACAAATACCCTTTCTATCTATGAATAGAGGATTGTTAAGTATATAAGGACACACCCAAACACTGAAATATTATGCAGCCATAAAAGGAGGAAATGCATGATGAATTCACATGAAGTATTCTCCAAGACATATTGTTCAGTGAAAGAACAAAGAGCAGATGTGTGTATTATGCCACCATGTGTGAAAAAAAGGAAAAAGGAAGAAAGATTGAGACAACAGATGCTCTTATGAAGTCATAAGCTTCTCTGAAATAATCACAAGAAATGAACAAAATGTTGGTCACCCATGGGAAGGAAATTAAGACAGGAATGACAAGAAAACTTTTCATTGATTTTTTAAAATATTTTATTAGGTGCAGAGTCTCTGGTCTAATTTCTAGGTCCTTGATCCACTTTGAGTTGAGTTTTGTACAGGGTGAGAGATATGGGTTTAGTTTCATTTTGCTGCATATGGATTTCCAATTTTCCCAGCACCGTTTGTTGAAGAGGCTGTCTTTTCTCCATTGCATGTTTTTGGCTCCTTTGTCAAGTATGAGATACCTGTATTTATGTGGGTTTGTCTCTGTGTCCTCTATTCTTGAACAATGTAATATTATCTTTCTCTAATTTTTAAAATATTATAATTCATAGCCTTGGTTCTTAACCCTTCGGAGGGTAATGACCTGTGAAATCTCCAGTGTGGGTAAGGAAGCTGCTCACTTCATGGTGACAGGAAATAAAAATGCGAGAGAGAGAGAGAGAGAGAGAGAGAGAGAGAGAGAGAGAGAGAGAGAGAATGCAAGCAGCAAGGGTCCTCACAATACCCTTCAAGGGCAGACCTCTCCAATGACCTAAGGTCTTCTCCCTAGGTCCTGCCTTTAAAAGTTTCTACCCCACTCCCAATAACAACAAGCTGGCTATGGGCCCATGGGGGACAGCACATGGGTCTTTGGGGGACGCTTGAAACCTCTGGTCTGTTCTTTTATTCCATGGGGAGGGGGCAGACCCTCTTGCCGTGCTTCTGAGTAGATACCTCTGTGACTGTGTGGACCACATGGATGTGCTACCTACTGCCACCTAGTGACAATATATGTGAATTGCAGGCTTGATGCCAAGAGGGTTCAGCCCAGAAATGTGGCCCTGACCAGGCCACATTTCCTGTAAGGTATGGTAAAGTATCACCAGAAATTTGTCATTCCTCAGCACTCACCATATCTTATTTTTAAGTCATTATATAGGATGGAAGATTAATATTTGATTTATAGACTGGGAAGGTGTTAAGGTTTAGATATGAGGTGTCCCCCAAAAGCTCATGTGTTAAACACCACAAGAAAGTTTTCAGCTGAAATGATTGGCTTATGAGAACCTTAACCTGATTAGTGCATTAATTGACTTGAACTGATTAACTGGGTGGTAACTGTTGGCAAGTGCGGTGTGGCTGGAGGAGGTGGGTCACTGGGGGCATGCCTTTGGAATATATATTGTTCATAGTAAGGAGAACCCTCTCTGCTTCATGGTGGCCATTTCTGAGCTGCTTTCCCCCTCTGTGCTCTTCTGCCATGATGGTCTGCCTCACCTCAGGCCAAGAGCCATGGAGCTGGCCTTCTATGTACTGAGACTTTTGAAAGTATGAGTGTCAAATTTTTGCTCCTTTATGCTGTTCTTATTGGATCTATTGGTCACAGCAGTAAAAAAAAAAGTTGACTAAAACAGAATGATATTCTCTTATAAAATCACCAATAACACAATAACTTTTCTTTCATTTCTATGCTGAGTGTATAAATGCATTAGTTAGATAAAGACATCACTTCTTTCTATGGGGATAACAGAAACACTCCCCTCCCATAAAGTTACTGCATGGCAAGAGAAGCATTGGTTCTCACCTCTCTTGTTATATCAACCACTTGAGCTCCCCTTACTCACTTCTCCCTTTATCCTTGTGTAATCAAAATTGTCCTGAGCCAGGAGCTGAGGTCCTATATGCTGGTAAAATGTAAGTTTCCAGTCAGGGCGGGGCCTTACGCAAATCATCCAGGGCCTTTGATTTACAGTTTTCTCCTCTGTTCAGATGTGGAAGTTAACCTTGAAAATCCCTAAAGCCCAGGATGTCTAAGAAGGAAATACAATCTAAACCACACCATTGGAGTCTTTGCTTCTCTTGCCTTCAGGATTTTTCATTTATATGTATCAATTGCACATAATAATAGGGTTCAGTGCATGCATACAGCATGCACTGATCAAATTCAACTTCCCTTTATCTACTGTTCCCCACCCTCTTCCCAACCTCTAGCAATCATTATTTTACATTCAGCTTGACTTCCTTTTAATTTGCAGATTTAAGTCAGTAAGGGAAAATCACCAATTAGATCACATTCTAATGGGTTCTTCCAAGGTCCAGTGTTTTGGAAGAGACATAGCATGGACATGCCTCTGACAACCATGGAAGCAAAGCACCTTCCTAAAAAGTAAATACCATTGATTCTTGTCTGATTTCAGGATGCAGATTCCGCAAAATCAAGGCTTTACAGCAGCAATCTAATAATTATAAATAATGGAACTCTGTGGCTCCCAATGCTTCTGATCCTAGCATTGGGAGCCACAGAGGAAGGCCACAGGACAGGTGCCTGAGGAGGAACATGAAGCTCAGCCCTTATCTTTGGACAGAGACTCTGAGACAGGACTCATGGTGTGGGTGCTTGCATATCTTGGAAAAGCAAAGGTTTGTTCTTCTCACAAGACAAGTTACCAACTGCATTTTTTGCAGAAATGGGATGGAAAATCATCACAGTGCAGACCTTCTTTCTTCTCAAGGTTCTGGCATATAGAACAGAGTCAAGTTCATAAAGTTAAGGGGTGGATTAAATGGCACCTAATGGGATAGATGGTTGAGTATAGGTATGTAATAGAGATAACAGATGCACTACAGTATATAGTTGACCTTGGTCATCTGTTGTAGAAAGTACCTGTAAGTTCTAGGGAGAACCAAACTTGAGATTTCAGAAAGAGCAGTAGCTCATTACCATTTACCATAATAGAGCCCTTTTCAGTTCCAGAAAACAATATAACATAAGCAGCCCCTCCCCTGGGGCTTTAGAACCACATCCATGAAGGAACTTAAAGGGTTGGGAACATCAAGCTGTGAAAGGAACAGCTCAGAGTTGTCTTCTGAGGCTGGAAGAACCAGGGAGGCATCAATTCATACTGAGACCAAAGTGGGGTCAATATTCTGGAGGGTTTCTGTAAGGAGCAGCTTCTCAATGGCTTGTTCTGGACTTTACAATAACCTTCAACACAGAATGGGCTAGACTAATGACCCTGGAGCCACACTTGAAGATTTCAAGGAGGACTGCACAGTGTGGCTCTCCATGGGAAAAGAGCTTGAGTTGAATGACCTCATGGGAGGCTCAAAGCCAATCTTCCTTTTTTGTCTGTTCTTACATACTTGGCTTATACAAGAGTGACCACATTTCCTTGTTTTCCTTTAGAACTTGGGGTTCTGATGGAAACCCAGTATTTCAGTGTTTGTCAGCTGGGGGTGATTTTGCAATGATCTGGTTCAGTCAGGACATGTTTCTGTTTGTCACACTTAGAAAGGCAATGCCACTGGCAGGAGGATTTAGACTAGGGAGGCTATTCAACATACTACAATGCACAGGACAGAAGTTCCCTCAAACAGTAGTCTAGTCCAAGCCAAGATGTCTACAGTACCACCACGAAGAAACCCCACCATATTGTCTTCTAATGTATCCATTTCTTTTCTTTTCTTTTTTTTTTCTTTTGTCCATTTCTTACATGGACTAAATCTTAGATATATACCAACGTTGCCAGGCGCAGTGGTGCATTCTTGTAATCCCAGCAACTTGGGCGGCTGAAGCAGAGGATTTCAAGTTTGAGGTCAGCCTCAGCAATTTAGCAAGGACCTCAGCAACTTAGTGAGAGCCTGTCTCAAAATAAAAAAGTTTAAAAGGCTAGGATGAGTTCAGTGGCAAAGTGCTCTGGGCTATAATCTCAGGACAAAAAGAAGGAAAGGGAAGAGAAGGGAAGGGAAGGGAAGGGAAGGGAAGGGAAGGGAAGGGAAGGGAAGGGA
>JAJEJO010000245.1:311934-490903 GCA_020662805.1 Glaucomys volans | reverse complement strand
GAAGGGAAGGGAAGGGAAGGGAAGGGAAGGGAAGGGAAGGGAAGGGAGGAAGAAAGATAGATGTCAATGTCAACCACAAGTAGGGAATGACTATGAATAAGGAAAAATCCATTGCTATATTTCCATGGCTTGGGCATGGGAGACAGAGTCCCTGTTATGGTTTGGATGTGAGGTGTCCCCCAAAAGCTCACATGTGAGACAATGCAGGAAGATTCAGAGGAGAAATGATTGGCTGGTAACAGTCTCAACCCAATCAGTGAATTAATCCCTGGTGGGATTAATTAAAGTGGTAGGGTGAGGCTGGAGGAGATTGGAATCAGGGCATGGCTTTGATATTTTGTATCTGGAGAGTAAAGTCTGTCTCTCTGCTTTCTGATGATGAGAGCTGCTTCCCTCTGCCACTCTCTTCCACCATGATGTTCAGCCTCACCTTGAGCCCTAAGGAATGGAGCCAACTTTTTATGAACTAAGACCTCTAAAACTGTGAGCCCTCAAATAAATCTTTCCTCTTCTAAAATTGTGCTGGTCAGATCTTTTAGTCACAGCAGCAAAAAAGCTGACTAACAATCCCAATCAGTGACAGGTCTGTGACCAAAGACTTTGTGGCCAGCCTGAGAACCCTGGTGGGGGCAAATGCTGCCGACACAAGCTTCCCCTTCCACAGGCAAAATTCAGTGCCTGAGGCCTCAGGCTTTGCCCTGGTCAGGCCCAATAGAATGCAGTGCTGAAATACAGGCCAACTCTGCCCCCTGTGTTAGGAGCAAATGACAGGTGTATGGTACCTTACTAAGGAAAAGGAGTGTGGGTGTGCTACCTGGAGGGAGTGTGCAGGCATTGAATCCACCCTCTTGCTGGCCATTTGGGTTGTCTTGCACCCTCGTTCTTGGATCACTCCCAAAATCTCCCACACTGCCGGCTTCCACCCAGCACCCCATCTCCTACCCTGTACCAAAGGCTGTACCAATCCGGCTCATTTCCCTGGATCTGACTGCCTGTCTTGGAAACATTCCGGGAACCCTTTACACAGAATTTAGCAAGCCCGGGAAGCCTCCTTATAGTTTCCAGAGAAAAGACTTTGAGAGATTGTTCTCTGACTGCAGGGTCGCTTTCTCTCTGCTGTGGTGTCTTTGATGTATTCACAGAGAAGCTCTTGTTCAAGCCACTCCCCACAGAAAGCCAGCCCTTCCAGGCGTGGAGTTCCTGTTGTGGGCCTGGCAGCTTCTCTCCCCACTGCACCCAGCCTCTGTCGGCGGGGGAGGCTGGTCTGTCCTGACGTCACAGGCCCCGCTCCACAGTGGTTTGCAATACTCCACAGTATCTCTTCTCCCCCAGTGATCCAAGAAGGGCTTCTCTGACTAGCCACCCACTAGGCCAGATCTCTGGGGGCTGTTTGCTCATCCCAGCCTCTTTATTTCACTTGTAATCCTTTCTTCACCACATGGGTTTTTTTTTTTTTTCTCTCTCTCTCTGTGCCTACTTTGACACCCCTTACACACACACACCATGAATTCTCAGTTCATAGCGTAGTACCTAGCACAAAGTCGGTCCTCAGTACTAAGATTTGTTGACTGAATGAACAAATGAAAGATATTTAAGAAATACTTCAAGGCCTTCATATCCCCCAAAGATCTGTCGCAGCCTTGTATGGTGTCTTCAGTTTCTATCATCGACTGTCTATTTAGCTAAAAGCATTGGCTCCCATAAGACCTTATCATCACTTCAGTTAGTTTATTTGTGTGGCATACTGGGGCTTCAGCAAAGATTGGCAGAGGAGAGAGGAAGGGAGCAGGGGCTGGGACAGGAAAAGGATCCAGACACAGACATAGACACAGAGCAGTATAACATGGCTCCACCTGATCTGAACTTGGTCAGACACCCCTAGGGAATTGGGAGGGGACTGTCTCAGGCTGGGGTCCCATGATGTTTCTAAGTAGAAGGAATTCTCAGATGCATGGGCCCTCATTCTGTTGTGAAGAACTTCATCTCTTGACCTGGACTTTTAAATTGGTCCTTCAAGACATTTTGGGATCAAATGACGCTTATAAGGTATGGAGACAGCAAGAGAGCACATGAGATGGACTGGCCTCCCCTTGAGGGTTGTCCCAGGGCCTTTAAGTCACAGGTCAGCTTTGTGGGAATGAAGAAGGGCACACTTCCTCTGGCAAGGAGTACTTGGTGGAAGGTGGAGTCCTCTGAGCTGCCTGAAGATCACTGCAGTTCTTGGGACCCCTAGCTGTTCTCAGCAATACCCTTCCACGTGACACCAGAAGTATACATTCAACTGATGGGATGTGGCCTCTAAGAATCACATTTTTTATTTAGAATGTGCTGTTATTTTGGTCCCATGTATAACCATAGGACTATGCTACACATGGGAATGTTCTGTGTATTTAGGACACTAGATCATTTGACTAGGTCCTAATGCTATATCACTGGTGTTTTTATTTTAGAAAGAGAGAAATGTAAACACAGGGACGGACTTGCACAAAGAGAAGATCAAGCAAGGACACACAGGGAGAATGCCATCTACAAGCCACAGAACACCTGAGGCTGTCCTAAACTAGCAGAGAAGCATGCAGCAAATTTTTCCTCCCAGTCCTCAGAAGGAACCAACCCTGCTGACTCCTTGATTTTGGACTGCTATCTGTGAGACAACAAACTTGTCATTCAAGCCACCCAATCTGTGGTACAACTGACCCTTTATATCTGCAGGTTCCATATCTACAGATTCAAACAACTCAGATCAACATCATTGGAAAAAAATTCTTGTCTGTACTGAATACGTACAGATTTTTTTTGTCATTAGTGCCAAAATTGTACAGTGTAACAACTATTTACACAGCATTTGCTTTGTTGGATTATGTACATAAGTCATCTAGAGATGATTTTAAGTATGTGGGAGGGTGTACAAAGGTTCTGTGTAAATACTATGCCATTTTATACAAGGGAATTGAGAATCCCAGGATTTGGGTATCCATGGGGATCATGGATGAAAATCCCAATGGATACTGAGAAACATCTGTACATTGTTACATAAGCCCCAGGAAACCAACATACCTCCAAAATTGGGATGCGTCAGCTGCGTACTGCTGCAGGTACTAGCAGTACCCCAGGTGCCCTGTGAACCTCTCTATGAGCTTCACTGGGTTTTCTTCTAGGCCTTTCTTCTGTACTTCGTGGAGAATTTCCCCTGGCACTACTGGAATAGCTTTGCCTTCACAGGCAGAAGGGTGGAATTGCCTAGGTATATACACCCTGTTATGATTTGGATTATGAGGTATCCCTCAAAAGCTCTTGTGTTAGTGCAAGAGGTAAAATGAGGATTATGAGGATTGTAATCAGTGGGATAATCCATTTAATTAATAATATGAATGGATTATTGGGTAGTAACTATAGGCAGGTGAAGCATGGCTGGAGGAGGTAGGTCACTGGGGGTGTGTCATGGGGATTGTATATTTTGCCCCTGGCTTCTCCCACTCTCTCTCTCTGCTTCCTGGCCTCCATGAGCTGAGCAGCTTTCCTCTGCCTTGCCCTTCTGCATGATGCGCTACCTCACCTTGGTCCCAGAACAATGGAGTTGACTGACTGGGGACTGAATCTCTGAAACCATGAGTTCAAAATAAACGTTTCTTTCTCTAAGTTATTCTGGTCAGGTATTTTGGTCACAGTGATGAAAAGCTGACTAACACACACCTCCTTCCCCCATTCACCCACCCAGTCTCAAACAGAGCTCTTTAAACTACCTTGAGAAGGAACTAACCCTGAATGTCCTCCAGAGCTCCCCATGGGATTAAGCTAAGGCTAGGAAGTCACCCGCAATCACACTTGGCTCAGCTTCTTCCATTGCCATGGCTGGCTATCCCTATCCTTGCCCTGCTCTCTCCTGGGAGCAATTCCCTAGGGAAGCACTTGGACAGGGAGTTTCATCTCAACTTCAGTCTCAAGACCACTAGACATACCAACAAATGATCCTAGGAGGCTCATACGGAAGCTGAGACTCTGGAGATGGGTGACAGCCTGCCAGAGTTCAAGAAGGCCCCAGTCCACAGTGATGGGCAGTCCGCAGTGCTGAGGCCTCTGCATGCTTCCCCTCCTGCAGCACTGCAGTTGCTGAGGTCCTCCATAGTGGTGAATACATTAGAAGCAAGGTGGAAGGGGATGCTTTGTATTGTGCAATCCTTCTGGTGATTGGAGGTAGGAGAGGAGAGAAAGTGACAGATTTGGGTTTATCCAGGACTCATTGACCAGACTGAAGCCAATTTACAAGCCCAGTGTGTTAATCAGCTTTCTATCACTGTGACAAAGCACCTGAGCTAAACAACTTTAAAGGATAAAAGGTTTATCTTGGCTCACAGTTTTCAGAGATTTCAGTCCATGATTGGTTAGCCTCTTTACTTTGGGCTTTGGCAGAACATCATTTCAGAGAACACGTGGCAGAACAAAGCTGCTCATGGTGGCATGGAAGCAAAGAGAGTGAGGAAGGGGTGAGGGTCCCAATATACCCTTGAAGGGCATGCCCCCAATAACCTACTTCCTTCTGCTAGGCCCCACCCCCAAAAGGTTCCACCTCCTCCCTGTAGTGCCACAGCCTGGCAACCAAGCTTTCAGCTCAAGGCTTTTGAGGGACATTTCAGATCCAAACCATAATGCTGTTTGGAAAGGAGGCTGAGGGTCCTCCAAAAGGGCCCTGTAAGACTGTCACAGTCATATGCTACAAATCCTTCTTTTTCAACTCTTCTCTATAAGGCCCTTGGTCATTTACTAGGTCCATGTGTACAATGGAAAAAAGGAAATGCCAAGATCTTTGGGGGATTTCCAGACATGGGCTTTGAAATGACATTAAATCTTAGAACATTTTTAGGAAATGCTTAGGAGAGCAAACTGTCACTATGTTCTGCCGAAGTGGAGACTCATGGTAGTCAGGTGATACATGGAGTTTAGGCCCAAATTTGACTCTGCAAACCTGTCCTATGGTTACTCCCCATTTTGGAAATGCATCATTGAAATAAGCATGCATAGCCCCTCACAGAGTCTCCAAGTGGTTCCCCTGACCCACAGGATGAGGCCATTGCAGTAGAAAGGCTAAGGAAGTGCCTCCCTCCTGGGATAGCAAGCCTGGGGAAGCTACAGACATCACTGTCACCATAAGAGGCTGGAGCAATGCAGCAGGGTAGGATGCCTGTCACTGTCCCATTTGATTTGCCTTTTTGCCCTGTGTGGATGTCATATAAATCTTGGGAATGACAACAGATTGTCATAAGCTTGATGTGACTCCAATTACAGCTGCATTCCAGATGTATGTTCAGATTGCTGCAAAACATGTTCCCTGCCACCTGGAATGCTTTATGTTAACTGTTTCTTGCTCCCTACTTCCTCCTATGATCAAAATAGGTGCACATTGTAGATTCCAAGTGAGAGTACCACTCATGGTCATTGACACGATCATGCCCATAGGAATAGCCACGACCGGCACAGGATTTTTCTTTGCTTAATCCTCTGCAAGTACACCCTACCTTCTTCCCCTCTCTGCTCTGCATCCAGGAAACCAACCTATGTGGATTATGTCTATGGGCTTCCTAGCTTTCTGGTTTCCAGTTTAATACTGGAAGATGGGAGAAAGTAAAGAGAGTAATATTGGTGGATTTCCTCCCCTGCTCCCTTGCTCTCTTCCCTCCACAGCACAGTGTATTGGTCTGTGCTTCTGAAGAAAGACACAGCTCCTGCTCCACAGCCTTTTCCCACAGCTGCTGGTCTCACTAGGTCCCAGTAATTGCACCCACAACTTGCTCATTTAGGCCTGGGGGTGCTAACAGATCCCCAGCATTGCTCGCTCTAGAGTGCAATACTGTTGACTTTGCTCAATCCTGTCTCACCTTTGTAAACTATCCTTTGACTGAGCTCTCCTCATTTGCCCCATCTGAAGTTACCATCTGTTTCCTTCTGAGACCTTGACTGACTCAGGGAAGAGAATTAATTCATTTACCTTATATTTACTGAGTAGTTGTTTTGTGTATGGGCCAGGGTTCTCCAGAGAGAGGGGCGGGGGCACCAGGAGAAGGGTGAGTAGGAGAAGGAGAGAAAAAGAGGGCAGGGAAGAGGAGATTTAATAGGGGAATTTGCTCATGTGATTATGGGGACTGAGGTCAGGTGGAAACCCTGGGAGGCAGGTTGCCCAACTTCAAAAGTTTCAGAACCAGGGAAGCTGATGTTATAAGTTCTACTTAATAAGTCCAGGCAGGAGAGCCTATAGTTCTGATGCTCAAGGGCAGGAGAGAGAAACCAATTCACCTTTCCTCTATTTTTGTTCTTTCTTGGTCCCCTAGTCAATTAGATGTTGCCCACCCACATTGAGGGCAAATCTCACTCCACTTAGTCGGCTGACTCACACACTTACCTCCAGGAAACACCTTCACAGACATCCCCAGAAATAATGTTTTAGCACTTCTCTAGATATTCCTTAATCCAGTCTAGTTGATACCTAAAGTAAACCATCACACCATGCAATCCATGCTAGGCATTGGGGATACCATTGCAGTAAAACCAGACATGCTCACTGCCTCAGCATTTTCCGGGAGAGACAGACATTAATCCAACAATCTCTCAAACAAAGAAAAATTACAGATGAGGCAAACAGAAGGAAGAATGGCTCCCAGTGCTATGAGAGTTCATAATGGGGGAGGGGGTGCCCTCCCCTTACATTTGGATTGGTGTTCCAAGTAGGGGGAACAGCATATGCAAAGGCCTCGGAGCTGTCAGGAATGTAACACTGAGGGATTTAAGAAAGGCTTGTGTAAAGGAGAATAGAGGAGAGAATAGAGGACTGCGCAAGTGGCAGTCAGGCGTACTAGGCTTTATCAAAGACTTTCTCCTAATGAAAACAAGTAAAGCACTGGAGTATGTGGTTAGGTGGCTCTAAAATGGCCCCCACGCTCCCTGCCTCCGAGATTCATGCCTTTTTGTAATCTCCTCCCTTTGAGTGTGGGTTGGACTTAATTCTAATAAACAGAATATGGCAGAAGTGAAGGGATGGTAGGTTATCAATTCTGAGCTTGGGTTACACAGATTGTGGCTTCCATTTTCGGTGTCCTCTCTCATCCTTTCCCTCTTTCCCTCAGTTCAACAGCTGTCACACAAAGAGGAAACTCAGGCAGCCCAAGGATGGTCCATGTAGTAAGGAACCCAGCCTGATAGCAACCATGGGAGTGAGCTTGAAGTGCAATCTTCTCAGGCCTGCCAACATCCACATGCGTGAGGTCACCAGCAGATGTTCCAGCCCCAGTCAAGCTTTCAGGTGACTATAACCAGTCCCATCTGTAACCTGAACTGCAGCCTCCCACGGGACTCTGAGCCAGGGCATCCAACTAAGCCATGTTCAGATCTCTGACCCACAGAGACCAAGGGATAAATACATGATTGTTTTAAGCTGCCAAGTTTTGGACTCATTTGTTATGCAAAGATAGTTATCCTTAGACAACTGTCTTAGTCAGCTCTCTATTACTGTGAAAAATGCCCCAAGATAAATCACCTTAAAGGGAGGAAAGGTTTATTTTGAATCACAGTTTCAAAGGTTCCAGTCCATGGTCTGTTGGCTCCATTGCCTTTGTGCCTTTGGTGAGGTAGCACATCTTGGTGGAGAGCAGGTGGTACAGCAAAGCTGCTCAACTCCAGGAAGCCAAGAAGCATAAAGAAAGGAAGGGACCAGAGTCCCAATATCCCCTTCAAGACTGTGGCTCCCAGTGACCTACTTCCTCTCACTAGGCCCCACTTCCCAAAGGTTTCACCATCTCCCAGGAGTGCCACAGGCTGGGGCCCAGGCCTTCCATATGTGGGCTTTTGGAGTACACTTCCAAACCATATTCCATAGTGAGGTGGCCTATTTCATTCATTCAGCAAATATTGAGAAACTGCTAATATTTTAGGTGCTGACAAAATACATTTTAGATGTTTGTGCATATTAATTTTTTTAATTGGTAATGTGAGAACATGGTTTGAAATTCTAAAGTAACAATAGGGGACACAGGGAAAAGTCGCCTTCCCCACAGAGACCCAGTTCCCTTGTTGTGGCTTGATGATTTCAGTATCTGCTGTGCCCTTCCAGAAAGACTTCATGCACATACAAGTGGATATCTAGTTCACAACATCATTCTGCGACTCCTTTTTTTTCACATATCTTAAATAACATTCTGTGTCTATACATAGAGAATTTCTTTCTTTTCATAGCTATGTAGAATTCCATTGTATGAATATATCCTTATACATTTGAGACCATTCCCCTAATTGATGAAGATTTAGTTTATTTCCATCCATTTCCTATTATAAACAATGGCTTTATAATAATCTTCACCTTATAACATTTAGCACCACAGGATAAATTTGTATAAGTGGGTCAACTTTTTTTTTTTTTTTTTTTTGGAACCAGGGATTGAACTCAGGGACACTCCACCACTGAGCCACATCCCCAGCCCTATTTTGTATTTTATTTAGAGACAGGGTCTCACTGAGTTGCTTAGGGCCTCGCTAAGTTGCTGAGGCTGGCTTTGAACTCGCGATCCTCCTGACTCAGCCTCCCAAGTCGCTTGGATTACAGGCGTGCACCACCGCACTAAGTGGGTCAACTTTGAAAACATATAATTTTGATAAAATTGCCAATTATGACAGCCATGGTACAGTTGGTAGTAGGCCATCAGCAACAGATCAGAGTGACTGCTTCCTCCACAGCTGTCAACAGCATTATCAAGTCATTTTCATCTTTGCCAATCTGGTCAGTGTGAAATGGCTGGCATCTCAGGGAGGCCTGAAGTCAGCCCGCCCTTATTATGCTTGGAGTGAAGAATCTTTTGTCATGCGTAAGAGTTGCTGAAAACACAGGTGTGCTGTAAAAAATAACAAATACATAAATGCATAACATTCTGCCAAGTGTAGAGCAGATTGCGGGGACCAAAGTGGATGCATAAGCCTAGATGGAGGGGGATGGGGAAGATAGAATATAGCAGATGGACTGAAAGCTATTTGAGAGACTAAAGAAAGAGGTCTTTGTGAGCTCTGTGTGTGTGTGTGTGTGTGTGTGTGTGTGTGTGTGTCTGCCCTCTTAGGAGAAGGCTGGTGAGTGAGAGGCCTTGCCAGCACTTGTCTTATCTCTGGCTTGTGAAACTTGAAGAAAGATGGTGCCCTTCACCAAGACAGGCAAGGCTGAAGGAAGTCCAGGTTTGTGGGGGATGCTCAAATCTGTTTTCTGCAGTTGCTATGAGAACCATAAATTTCTTGCATTTACTATATGCTAGGCCTTCCTCCTACACCTTAGTGGAGTTTTACATTTTTAACACATTTCTTAGATTTAATGTATTTAAAATACCAACTAGTAAATCACGTACACAAAGGGATATGCTACACCATCTATAAAATGTTAATTATTTCTCTGATCTACAATGCATTGACGGATCATTTGCATGAGAAGGTGGTGGAGGCTGGGCATCACCTGGAGGGATGTTCAGTCATAGACAAAGCTGCTTAAATCACTTGCACTAATGATACAGGTTGTCAGGTATCCCTGGAATTGGTTCCTTCCCTCCATACCCTGTGAAGTCACTGGAGACAACTGAAATTCTTCAGTTTCCCACTTCTGAGGGTCCCTCTGGTCCAGGGTGTGTAATATTATTGTTCATTGGGTGACTGCACCAGATCCCAGCATATTTCCAGAATCTGTTATCCCACATGGTAGAGGGAGCCACTACAGAAAAGGAAAAAAATAGTCATTTAAAAATTATATGTATGTGTATCTCGTTATAGAAAAAAAAAGACCATCACCCTAAGTAACAGCTAAATTGGACTTATGATCTTATGATAATCCATAGTTTCTTTTTTTCTCCCATGATCCTTCACTTCCCAATGCTCCAGCTCAGATTGCTAGCTATGAGTACAACACATTAGCTGGTGAAAGCAGAGAATAAATAGGTCAAAGTCCTGACTTTGATACTTTAAAAATCAAGGTAAAGCAGAAAAGAAAGGATCAGTTTCCTTCTTGTCTGTCTAGGCCAGTGAGTCTCAAAGTGTGGTCCCCCAACTAGAAGCATTGGTATCAACCAGGTGATTAGAAATGTAAAATCTCAGATCTTGCCTCAGATCTACAGAATCAGTGCAGTGCCCAGAAATCCATATATATATTTGTTTGTTTGTTTGTTTGTTTGGGGGGCTTTTTTGGTTTTTTTGTTTTTTGGTTTTTTTTGCAGTGCTAGGGATTGAACCCAGGACCTTGTGCTTGCAAGGCAGGCACTCTACCACCTGAGAAAGAAATCCATATTTTAATAAGCCCACCAGATAATGCTGATGCACAACAAACTTGGAGAATCACTGGTCATTGATAACTACTAATTTGAGAACCATAGTCAGAGAGTTCTCCAAGTCACATAGGGAGGGTTAAAGGAGCTATGAGGCTAGATGGGCTTAGTTCATTTTCTGTTGCTACAACAAAACACCTTAGAGTGGGTACTTTTTAAAGCTCACAGTTCTAAAAGTCCAAGAACACAGCACTAGAATCTACTTCTTGTGAGGTACTGATGTCAGACAGCATCAAATGGTGGGAATGTTTGGGTTTGGGGGAGTTACATTGTGAGAGAGGAAGCAAGAGACAGAAAAGGGCCAGGACCTTTCTTTTATAACTGCCTGTTCTTGTGGGGAAAATCCACTCCTGAGACCTAACCCACACTGAGAGACTAGCATTAATCCTATCACAAAGGTAGTAATGACTAATCACTTCCCACTAGATCCCTCCAGATTGTTTTTTTTTTAACATAGTATTCTTCTTGGAACATAACAAATGAACAGAAAGGTACACCACTCATAGATATACAGCTCAATAAATTTGCACAAATTGAACATCTCCACAAAACCAACACACAGTTTAAGAACATAGCATTACCAAGACTTTAGTACTCCTTCCCCTGCCCTCTCCAAATCACTACCATACCCACAAAAGGAGCCATTATCTTGACTTCAAACATGATGGTTTAGTTTTGCTTGTTTTTGAACTTCATCACATACAGAGAAGAGAGGGTAGCATGATAAAGCAGAATTCTAAAAACCCGGTCTTCATGTGTGGGCAGTATGGGATTCCCACCACCCACAGGCCCCACCTCTTAAAGACCCCATTTCCTTTCAATGCTATCACACTGGGGACCAAAGCACTCTTGGAGGACCAATCCCATCCAAACCATACCATAGGCCTAAGGCAGAGATCTCACAGACTGCCCTAATCAGCACCCCAACATCTCCCTTGAAGCCCAGAAGCCTGGTGGGTGTAGGTAAGACTCTCCCAGCCAGATACTTGGGCTCAGAGCAAGTTGATGCTGAAGCATGTAGAATTTGCAGCCAAGGTCTGGGTCCTGGAAATGGGCAGGGACACCACTGTAGACACCAACATAGGTGGCTGAGTGCACATGAGAGAAGCCCCTCGGAGAGCTGCCAGCATAAGACAGAAGACCCTACTGCTCTGCTCTGCCATCCCCACTCTTGTCTGGAGATAGATTTAGCTTCTGGCCTGGGGGTCTTACTATTTCATGGAGTAGACAGACATAAACCTACTGTCAAGATAGCCCCTAGACCATAAGTTAAAATTGCTTCCTTCTACACAACATCATTACATATGGTAAATACAAATATGTCAAAACAAAATTAAAAACTGGTAGATAGCCCTGGGGTTTCAAGATTGCGCGGTCTTTAGACTCACAATGGTTTTTTTTTTTTTTTTTTTACAAAAAGACAATGCCTATGAAACATACGGGTGGCAAACAGAGGGTGTGACTCCCTGTAGCCTGGAGGCTGGAGATGAAAAATGTAATTATTGCAATTAACAGTTTCATACACAGGCTGACGTACATGGTGCTGAACAGAACTTGAAAGGAATCATGTACACATGCACCTGTACCTATGTGTGTATGTAAAATGCATATACCCGGGCACAGCTAAACTTCAGAATATCAATGATAAAGAAAAAAAGCTGCCAGAGAGAAAAGATTATTAATTACTTCTAAAAAATAAAAATCAGACTACATCCTATTTGTTATCAGCAATTTTTAATATACAAAATGATGAATGAAAAGCTTCAAAGTGCTGAGGGAAAATACCAGTATAACTTTGAGCCCAGAATTCTGTAGTCAGGAATGATCTTTCAAGAGTAAGAATAAAACAAGGAAACATTCAGACACTTAGAAAAATTCCCACCTTTGCAAAAACAAAAGAAAAAAGAAAAATTACTAAAGGATAAAGGATACTATAGGAAGGAAAGTGAGGGGCTGGGGTTGTGGCTCAGTGGTAGAGCACTTGCCTAGCATGTGTGAGGCACTGAGTTCGATTCTCAGCACCACATATAAATAAATGAATAAAATAAAGGTCTGTCAACATCTAAATAATACTAAAAAATATATAAAAAGAAGGAAAGTGAATCCAAAGGAAGTTGTAGAATGCCAGAAACAATGATGATCATAAGTCAGTATCTGTGCATTTAAATATATTTTAACATGGAGTTGTCTTTGAACAGCACACTGAGAACAAAGTTTTCTGGATGAATTTTTTAAAAACTTCTCTTGCTTTACCAAAAAAAAAAAAAAAAAAAGGAATCTAACAAATGACATTGGGCAAATCACAGTATCTTCTAGAGGGCCAGGGCTCTGGCTCTGGCTAGTTGGCAGAAACAGTGCCCAGGGTATACTGCAGAACCCGACGCGGGAGAATCCCTACTCTCCTGTTGCCCTTCAGCTAGTAAGAGACACACCAACTCTCCAGAGTTCACGCTGCTGCCATTGCAGCCCTGGGAAACTAATGCCTACCAGCTCTGCAGCCAGAATGGATTTGGCAGGATGCCTACTTCTTCGTCTCTCTTTCCTGAATCAAATATTATGGAGTTAGGTCTGTCCAGTCACAATCCTTTGCCCTGGACAAAAGTGTGTGTGGGGGTCAGGGGCTCGAATGTGTGATTTTTCTGGTTTCTGCCTTTGGGAGACAAGGGCTCAAAAGATTTGAAGTTTCTCCAAACTTAGGAAATTAGGAAAAATGTTCAGAAGATGCTAGGTAACCAAAAAGCATGAAAAGTTTCTATTAGGGAAGGAAAAGAGAGTTGTCAAAGAGAGACAGGTGGGGGGAGTATAATAAACACAAAACACAAATTAAGAAATCAGGAGAAAATCAAAATATATCTATAATTCCCAAAACCTAAATGGATTAAATTTACCCTTTACAAAACAGAGAAATCTCATATGGGATATTTTTGAAATTATATTTATATGTTAATTTGACAATAAAATATATTTATATAATTATTATGTACAGGAAGGAAATTGATGGCCCACACAAATTGGAAAGAGCTCATTAAGGCTACCTATTTGAAGAAAAACTAAAATAAACCTTTTTGCAAGTATAATAAGAAAAATCAACTTTAGAGACAGGAAGGGATGTAAGCTATGACTACATATAGCGAGAAAACACTTAAAAATCATAATGACAAGAGGATATAGTTAAGGTTTATCTGTTTCCTCCTAACGCAAATCCCCTTCAAAAATTAAAACAAGGAAACAGAAATACACAGTGGCAAAATTTTGAAAAATTTCCCCCAAATTTGGGATGAAATAAAAATGTCCACAGTCACCACATGCACTTCAATATTGTATGGGAATCACTTTCTAGTGCAATGGGATAAGAAAACTAATTAATGTTCCTAGAATTAGAATGAAATAAATGAAGCTGTTATGATTTGCTTATGACATATAGAATCCAAAGAAATCTACATATAAACTGATAAAACTAAAAAATAAATTTAGCTATAACACTGTGTAAGGAAAATAAGATAAAATAAATTAGTTTTAATTCTTTATGCTAACAAAAACATAACATTTTTAGAATAATTCCATGTGGAATAGCATCAAAAGGCAACCTTTACCCAGGAATAAATATAACCTAATGTGTGCAATATTGTGGCATAGACAATTATGCAGTATTACTTGAAAGATTTGATAGAATCCTAGTCAAAATCCAAGTGGTTGTGGGTTCCTGTGTGCACACATACATGTAAGTTGAAAGCTAATTTTATGCAAGTGCAAGGGTCCATAAATAGCCCCCCCCAAAATCAGTAATTAATATGTTAAATGATGTGAAAGTAGACATAGATCAACATATAAGAATGTTCATAGTATTTTCAATGCACATTATCTAAAATAACCTAAAGATGCATCAGCAATGACAAACAAATTTTGATATATTTATACAATGAAATATTATACAACAATGAAAATAAGCTATAGATTCACATAATAGCAAGGATGAACCATATAAATATAATTATGACCAATATTAACACAATATAATGCATTCTGTAAAAGTCCATTTATGTGAAGTTCAAAATTTGACAAAACTTCGCAATGATATTGAGAGTTAGGTAATTATCTCTGAAGAAGAGGGAGGGGAAAAGGATTGGAAAAGGGGTCCCTGGGGGTGTTTATAAAGTTAAATTTTTTTAATCTGTATGTGGTTACAAGACAGGTTCACTTTCTCAAATTCCTCAAAGTACATTCTTATGATTTATGCACATTTTGAGAAATTGTTTATTCAAAATAAAAATGGTATAAGATGACTGAATAGGGTTTGTTCCAGAAATGTAAAGGTAATTTAACATTATAAAATGTACCTCATTAAAAAATAAAATGTCTATCATGGTAAAAGATAAAAATCATAAGATCAACCAGTTGATGCCCTCAAATTAAAAATCAATTCAATTTCATGCCTGTTAACTGATAAGACTGAAAATGAAGTGTACCAGCTGGGAAGGGCATCACGGCAGAGACTACTTGTGGATTACTTGATATGCATTACCTCCTTCTTCCTTATTTATAGAAGAGGTGGCGACATGCCCAGTAAAAAACACTTGTCCCTTACAGCTGAGGACATTGACATAAGCTAGTTACAGCCAGAAGGAGACAATTGAAGTGTAGTCTTAAAACTTTTGAGAAATCTATGTTTTTCAGATAAAAAGAAACAGACTCATCATTTGGAAATTTCTCTTCTTCCTACCTAAAATGCAACCCAAGTCCTGGAGAAACAGTAGCCATATAGTGACTATGAAAACAGGCTCTTCACAGGCAAGGACTGAAGGCTTCAGCACTGCACTCAGTGGAAGCCACCCTCAGTTCTTTGTCCCATGGGGCTCTCTATAAGGGAGTTCACAACATGTGAGAGGCTAGAGTAAGTGAATGAGAGAGAGAGAGAGAGAGAGAGAGAGAGAGAAACACCAAGAGACAGGAATCCTGAGCTTCTATATAACCTAACCTCAGAGGTAAAATCTCATTTCCTATGCTGTATTGGGTTGATTAATTGAATACCCAAAATAAAGCATAAAAATACATATTTGTAAACGTATGAGAAAGGCAGAATAGAAATTAAATTATCAGGAAATAAAAGGCACAAAGTAAAATTTCTCATCTGTAACAAAGAGCTTGTTTATGATATTTTTAAAATAGATAATAGGGGTTTCTTTGTTTTTTGTTATTGCTATCACAAAATACCTGAGGTAGGTTAACATTATAAAGAAAAGAATGTATTTACCTCACAGTGTCAGATGCTAAAAATGCAAACAGCATGGCACAGGATCTGGCAAGGGCTGCCCTTAACTGCATCATTTTATGGTGGTGGTGATGTCAAGAGTGTCTGTGGGAGGAAGAAACCAAATCTGGAAACAGGAAGCCATGAGGCTAGAATCCCACCCAATTCTGAGGACAAGGCCTCCAACACATGAAACTTTGAGGGACAAACATAAACTATACCAAAACCATAGCAGTCTTCAATCACTATAGTATTGGTATTATATTGATTCATGTAAAAAGACAAATATAACAGTTTTGATTTAAAAATTGACATTTATAGTACCCCTGAGATGCTGTACTTCGCAGTTATTTGAACTCATGATAAAAGATTTTGAATATGCCAACTTATAACAAGCAAGGAGCTACACAATTTTTCCTAAGAACTTTATGAATATGCATACATATAATTTTGAGACTGCTGCTCCAAACCACTAAGCTTTGTGGCAGGTTTTCTGGAAGATATGCTCAGGGGGTGCTTACACAGTGAACGCCTTAACTCCTTATAACACTTCTTGAATAGTCTTAACCCCTAAGTCTACTCAGCAGTTACTCGAACATCTCTCTGTGTTGATGTTCCTCATTGTGCCCCTCTGCACACACACAGCAGCCCTGTATCTTCTTCTCCACATCGTGCAGCCCCTGTACTCTGTGCCTCTGGTCTGCGTATCCATGAGAGGCAGAGCCTGACTTCCCACTCTGAAGGCTCCTCTCCTGGAGTGGGACATTTCTTATTTCATGTCACATGGATTGAGGAGTCTTGGTGCCTCATATAAATGCTTTTTCCTGGACCGCATTATGGCACTATGCCCTTAGTCTGCACGGACAGACATTACAACCAAGAACTGTTTGAAACATGCTCCTTATTTGTCATGAGGATGCTGTGGAGAACAATTTTTATAAGCTCCATGTGCCTTCTTTAGGGGAAGCTAAGAAAATTTCCTTTTGGGTCTCAGCATCAGGCTAAGTTGACTTATCTTAGACTACAGAATAGCTTTTTTTCTTTTGGAACCCATGAAATTTGTAACTGTCAGTGCTCCTATAATTGTTGGGATACTAAGAAGGTCAGAGACAAATATTGCACAGGTATTAATGGCATGTATTACTTTACTATCATACCCTACGTTTCCATTTACTGTGACCTGTGAAGTCTTTTTACTTGCTACATTGCATGTTTCTTTGTAACATACATGCATATACAGTGTTACCCTCAAATGAGTCATTGTTGTATAAAGTACATTCAAAAATCACAAACAAATGAAATGTGAACTTTCTGATTGTCTTTAGCTGCAGTTTATATCAAGCTGTCATGCACAATGGGTACAGACTGCGAAGGTCAGCTCTCTGCCATGAAGCTTGGAAGTGTCATTTACTTTGGTTTGTCTCCAAGTCTGCCAGCAAAGACCAATTTGGGTATGACCCTACTGATCTTGTCTTATAGGGGTAGAATCACTTTAACCAAATTCTGATGCATAAGCCAGAATTTCAGAGTATTAATTAATTAATTTGGAGGATTGCTTGCATTTGAACCCAAAGGCACTTTACCACTGAGTCACATCCCCAGTCCTTTTTATTTTTTATTTTTATTATTTATTTATTTATTATTTTTATTTTTTATTTTTTGCTTTGCTAGGGATTGAACTCAGGGCCTTGTGCTTGTAAAGCAAGCACTCTACCAGCTGAGCTATATCCCCAGCCCTTTTATTTTTTATTTTAAGATAGGGTCACACTAAGTTGCTTAGGACCTTGCTAAGTTGCTCAGGCTGGCCTCAAACTTGTGATCTTCCTGCCTCAGTCCCCCAAGTTGCTGGGATTATGGGCATGCATCACTGCACCAGACCATAATATTATTTTATGATGAAAAAACACATTCATGCTGGTGCTGTTGTGTTTAATGAACATAAAATGACAACCAAAAGAGCAAATTTCATGCTCAAAACCCAGGGACTCTGCACCCAGATAGGAAGGCATGCTCTGGGATGATGATCAGAAAGGCCGTACCAATCTCCAGCTCCCTGGGCTCCATCCACTTTCTCTGTTCTCAGTGGATCATTCTTGATATGACCATAATCATGTTCCAGACTATTAAGCTTCTAATTAGTAAATTATGTATAGCTTCCTGTTTTTCACAATGTCATCACCATGACAGGAGTTTGAGGATGACTACTTAGTCATACATCTGAAAACAATCTAGGTTTATTCTCTGAAGAAGGTCATCTTATCATATCCATGATGTGTGGACTTTCTATGTGTGTCTGGTGGAGGGCAACCCCGTATAGCTCATCTCCAAGTGCTCAGGAGGCATTTCTTGGCACCTCTCTCAATAAAAACATGACATGCTTCTTCCCTGAAGAAAATAAATAGTTTTGATTTAAAAAATGATGAATAGTTTTTACTTTTGAATAAGTAAGATTTGAATTAAAACTGAGAGGTAGCTTTTTGTATATAATGAGAGATTTTAAATAAAACATTTGCCAACTAATGAACAGCAAAGAACTAACAGCTGATCTTTTTTTGAACTCTACAGGGTCCCCAATCCATCCTCACAAACAGGTATTAGAGATGTAATACCTTGATAGGTCACCTTGAGACACAGAAGCCTCTTGTTTCTGTCTCTTATAGTTGACCATTGTCTTCTGATCAAAGAGAACATACAAACTCAAAACTCTCAACCACTCCAAGAAATACACTCAGAAAATATGTTAGCAGATACACAAGAAAAAAAGTTTTATATTCTCTGCCCCACTTTCCCAGAATAATTTTCAAGATTAGCTTTTCCCTTTCATGAGAACATCACTTCTGGTCCTGATCTTTTTCAATTGTTTTAACTCTTTTTTTTGACGGGGTTGTCCTGGGGATTGAACTCAGGGCACTCAA
This sequence comes from Glaucomys volans, assembly GCA_020662805.1. Classification (NCBI taxonomy): domain Eukaryota; kingdom Metazoa; phylum Chordata; class Mammalia; order Rodentia; family Sciuridae; genus Glaucomys; species Glaucomys volans. The sequence continues at coordinate 472,406 of JAJEJO010000245.1, read as the reverse complement.
CCACTGAACCACATCCCCAGCCTATTTTGTATTTTATTTAGAGACAGAGTCTCACTGAGTTGCTTCGAGCCTTGTTTTTGCTGAGGCTTAGAACTTGCCATCCTCCTGTCTCAGCCTCCCAAGCCGCTGGGATTACAGGTGCACGCCCAGTTTGGTCCTGACCTATTTAAGTAACATTTGTTGCCGTGCTTGCATCCATTCTGTGCCCATCAATATAAACAGAAGGAACTGTGGGTTTGCATGAACTACTTAGAGGTAGGCAAATCCAGATTCTGACTTCCAGGTAGATACAGAGATTCCTTAAGACATTTCATTGTTTTTTTCCCTAGAGGTAGAAACAGTGGCAGTAGGAAAGTTTAAGGAGATCAGGCAAAGTGAGTTTTTATCCCGGCCATATCCTCATTTGTAAAATGGGGTTAATAATAGTGCCTAATCTCTTAGAGCTAGTGTAAGTTAAAAATGTTTAGCATCAGTAGGAGGTTTGGAGATTGTGCCTTCATAAAAATTATCTTTAGGGCAAGATGAGAATCATCTACCTAAGCAGGGAACCCAGAAAAGGGAGAGTGGACATGGGGCAATCCCATGAGGTAGGTAAGGAAAAAGATTCCTTCAGAATGAAGGTAACTGACAGTTCAAGCTTTCACCTGCGTTCGTACCTAGGCTAAAAGGAGGGGAGAAAACACACAGGCAAGCCAGCAGATTCCAGGACTGTCTCCCCTCAAAGTTCTGGGAGGAGAGTGTCTTCTGTCTGCTCATCTGTACAGTGTCATGGAAGTGCCTGGGTCTCCCAAGGCTCTGACGGGTCCTTGTTCTGTGCCAACCGTAAGAGGGCCAATGAAAAGGCAATAGCAGCAGACAACCCCTCGGCCTCCTCCCCTTTGTCCACAGGGAGAAGAACAAGTGGAGTGGTCTTTGAACTTTCCTGATTATGCATCCTTGTCAGTAAAAACAACTTAAGAATATCTCTCCATAGAGGAATATTTTATTATTTTAACATATTGTTATGTACATTATGTAGCACAAACAAAATGGAAAATTTTAGAAGATGATATAAAATTAAATGTAAATGGAAGTTATAGTATTATAGATCCCCTTATGTGAGATATGCTCCAAGACCCCAATGGATGCCTGAAACTGTAGATAGTACCAAACTCTATATATACTGTATACTATGTTTCTCCCTATACATGCACACCCATGATAAAATTTAATTTATAAATTAGGTACAGTAAGAGATTAATAACAAGTAATAAGAAAATAGAACAGTTTTAACACTACACTGTCATAAAAGTTATTTAAAACTTATAAATTGTTTATTTCTGGATTTTTAAATTTACTAATTTGAGATCACAGTTGGCCTTGAGTACCTGAAACTGCAGATGGGGAAAGGGGTGGGTATTGTGGTTTCTTTCTTGAATTCCAACGGATTGTCTTATGCACAATTGAAAATCCCTGTGTCCCTCCCTCAATAACCTCAGGCTAAAGGGGGATATTACAGTAATGGGAACCCTAAAAAGAAATTGTGACTTGGACTTTGAAATTCAAATGCAAGACTTTTCCTTTAAAGAGCCTTATTTATTTATTTATTTATTATTTATTTATTTATTTTTGTACTGAAACCATTCTCCAGCTTCACACAGCACTTTGGATTTTGGTGTCGGAACTTAGTAAAATCAAAAGACCTGAATGTACAGCGTTGCCCTTCATTAGGGAGATAATGACTCAAAAGGAAAAAATAAACTTGAATGTGAGCATCAAGATTTGAAAAAACCAGTTTGTATTGGTTTTCATTCATTGTGAAAACTGTCCCCAGTTTGTGCTTCTTCACCTGCCACTATTCCTGACTTACTGTAGGTATTAAATCATCCCTTAATTGTGGTTGTTATGAATCTTTAATCCAGCTGGCTTTCTCTGAACTCCCAACAGATGGCAGCAAGGAAGATATGGAAATTGTTTTAGTAATTGTGAAATATTTTTAAACTCCTTGAAAAAAATCATTACAAAAACCTTATGCCTTTACGTATTCCTCTAAACAGTGAAACATCCAGATAGCTACCAAGCAAGTATCAGGTGGAAATGTTTTTAAGAATCCCTTTTTTCATTTGGGGAGTGATTTATTTGGTCTGAATTCAGCAACCTTAATGCACTGAGCCTAGTGTCATCACCTCTATTCACAACAAGAAAAATGAGAACTTGCTATAGTAAATGCTCCAACACGTCAAAGAAATGATTTTGTTGTCTTTATTTGCTCTGAGTAAACATCAAGACTAAGAAACCATACTTACACATTTTATTGAACTGTGTTTTAAAGGGGTTAAGCCAAAAAATAGTTAGTTCAACAGAAATTTATTGGGCACTAACTAGGGACAAGGAAATATAGCAATAAACCTGAAAACACTCTTGCAACATCAAAACCACAGTCATCAATGGAATATTACTCATCCTTAAAGAAGAATAAAATTATGGCATTTGCAAAGTTAATGGATGGAGTTGGAGAATATCATGCTACATGAGATAAGCCAATCCCAAAAAACCAAAGGCCAAATGTTTTCTCTGATAAGTGGATGCTGATACATAATGGGGGGGGGGGGGAAGGGAAAATTGGAGGAATTTTGGCATGGACAGAGGGAAATGAGGGGAGGGGAGAGAGCAGGGAATGAGAAAGACGGTGGAATGAGATGGACATCAATACCCTATGTACATGTATGATTGCACAAATGGTGACTCTATGTCATGTACAACAGGAGAAATGAAAATACCAAGGTTGTGTATACCTTTTATTTATTTATTTTTTATAAGGACAACACATTTAGTTTTATTTCAATCAAATCAAACACTTTCTTTTCCAGTCACTGCAAAGTTCATCTATAATTTTCTATTATAGATTCACTTTTAGAAGGTTTCCTGTGACATTATGGCAGGCTCTTTTTTTTTTTTAAACAGAGAAACAGCCCCAAATTCTTCCTCAGAAATAAAAACTCAATTCCAGTAAACGGTAAATACATGAAGTTACAGTAAACCAGACCTTAAAAGGACAGCCAAGAAGTCTTCCAACAGTTTATTAGAAAGAATGTAGATATTTTTAAAAATTCCAAAAAAAATTTCCCACTGTCATGAACATAAATTGAGGTTTTTCAGCCAGATATAAGCTAAATAGGGAAAAAAAAGAAATTTAAAAAATCCGAGTGTATTAACACTTTTTCACTCATTTGCCATACTGATAATGCAAATACAAATCTGGTCTAAATGTACAAACTCTCAAGCAACAATATACAGCTTTCTTCGTCCTCCATGCTAAGAGATGTAAAAGCTTAGGGGCCAAACAATATCAAATGTACAGGCTTCAAAATATATCTAAGTTAAGGACATTCACTAGTTTTAGCTAAGATACATCTGGAACACTGACAAGTAATCACTTACATATAATAATATGCAGCAAATTTTTTGAAAAATAAATTCTTCGGTGGAAGAATTCTGTAGGGTACCACCAGAGGAAAGGCAGGTTATCAGTGTAAGATGTCAGCCAATTTGTTTCAGCCACTTTGAGTCATATCTTAAAACCTAAAATTTAGTTATCTTTCCCAAAGCTGAGAGCTTCCTTTCCTGTCAGTAATTACGTTATGAAGTAAAGAAGACTTAGGTGAAATGCTTTTACTTATCACAACCGCTGTACCAATTGCCCAGGACCTCAACAGCTTCATGGAAGATTGGGAAACGTTCGTGCATAAGAAGAGTGCCGGGGACTGGAGTTGTGGCTCAGTGGTAGAGCGCTTGCCTAGCATGTGTGAGGCACTGGGTTCAATTCTCAGCACCACATGTAAATAAATGAATAAAGTAAAGGTCTATCAACATCTAAAAAATATTAAAAAAAAAATAAGAAGAGTGCCTTCGCTGACTGAAATTTGCCCCATACAATGGTACATTATCAACCCTTAGTGAAGCCTTTAAAAAAACGGGAAGAAAAAAAAAAAGACTGGAAAAAATGGGTTAAAGGAGGCAAATACAGCATCTGCCTTCAGAGCTATCAACTCAGGGATTTTTCTCAATTATGAAATCTTGTGGAGAAGTAATTTTTCTTTCCCAAAATCCAGGCGACGACAATATTCCTTACTCCAGATCTGGCATTTTTTCATCTTCACTGTCTTGTGAATCATCATCTGCTCCATCGACTTCTGGTAAATCTACATCTTCATCATCACCCATGTTGCTCATCATCTCAGAGAAACGATCAAAATTAGACATGTCTTCATCTGAATCATCTTCCCAGTCTTTCCAATCATTGGAGGTCACACTAAGCCAATTAAGCTTGGCCCTTTCTTTGGTTAACCTAGGCCATGATTGGCCAGACTCTCCCTTTCCTGAACAACATAAAATTGATCTGTCCGTTCTTTTATGCTTGGAATCATTTGGATTAATACAGTGAAAAAGATCAATTTCATTTAAATGTTTGAAATTATCACTTCCTCCAAGACAACTGAAAGAAAGTTTGGATTTTTCAAAATTTATGTTAACATCTTTACTGTCTTCACAAAATTCAATGAAGACATAGTCCCTTAGATCGACCACTTTGCAGAAGCAGGCTGCATTGTGAACCGGGCAGCGACGGGTGAACGGGTGGGCGGGCCTCTCTAGCGGCCGCTGCTGGGGGGTCTGCCCCTCTCCCGTGGCGACTCTTTCAGTTCCTGGCCTCTAGTCGCTCCCCTTATAAAGGCGACATCCAGCAGCACCTAGATCCCTAGAATGCAGGGCGCAGAGAGCGGATCCTCTACTAGGGTAGACGAGGAAAGTGTAGGAAAAGGGGCGCGAGGACAGAGAATGAACTTGCATGCGTGCAGCAAGGGGTGGTGAGAATATACCTTTTAATAAAAGCTGAGGTGGGGAAAAAAACCCACAGTCACTACTAATTAGGCTTTTTAAGTTAAGTTCTAAAATATAAAATAAAATATTTTAAAACCTACTTGAATATACTACAAGAATCCATTAGCTTTTTAAATTTATTTTATTTTGTTCTAATTAGTTGTACATGATAGTAGGACGCATTTATATATTTTGATAGATCATACATAAATAGAGTGTAATCTCTCACTTTTCTGATTATACATATTGCAGGTCACACTGGTTGCGCAGTCATACATGTACATGAGATAATAATGTCTATTTCATTCTATTATCATTCCTTCCCCCTACCCCTTCCCCTCCCTTCATTCCCCTCTACCTAATATAAAGTAACTCTATTCTTCCCTATCCCCCAAGCCCTCTTACTGTGAATTAGCTTCTGTATATCAGAGAAAACATTTGGCCTTTGGGTTTTTTTTTTGGGGGGGGGGGGGGGGGTTTTTTCACTTAAAAGGTAATTTTTTTAAACCTCGCTTTTACTCGCAAAAGTGTCAGTTTTCAATTCTTCTTTAAAGGTGATTAATTTTCGGTGTATGTGTTTGTGTGTGTGTGTGTGTGTGTGTGTGTCACATTTTATTTATCCATTCATCTGTTGAAGGACATGTAGGTTGGTTCCATAGTTCAGCTATTGTGAATTGAGCTGTTGTAAATATTGATGTGGGTGTGTCACTGTAGTATGTTGATTTTAAATCCTTTGGGTATAAACCTAGGAGTAGGATATGTGGACCAAATGGTGGTTCCATTCCAAGTTTTCTGAGGAATTTCCACACTGTTTTCCATAATGGTTGCACCAATTTACAGTCCTACCAGCAATGTATGAGTGTACCTTTTTCCCCAGATCCTCACCAAGATTTATTGTTGCTTATATTCTTGAAAATTGCCATTCTGATTGGAGTGAGATGAAATCTTAGTTTTGATTTGCCTTTCTCTAATTGCTAGAGATGTTGAACATTTTTTCATATAATTGTTGATTGATTGTATATCTTCTTCTGTGAAGTATCTGTTCAGTTCCTTAGCCCATTTATTGATTGAGTTATTTGGGGTTTTTTTGGTGTTAAGAATCCATTAGCTTTTATTCTCAATGGGTTAGCTGTGAATTCTTGCGATATTGAGTAGATCTTATTTATAATTGTAAGGTTTTTGTTTTTTCATTTTCATGGCCAACTCTAACTGGATGCTTTCAATCTTGAGTAACTGAAGACTCAACTCCAACTTACTGAAAAAATAAAGAATCAATTAGCTCATATATGAGGTAGTTTAAAGGGAGGATGATTTCAGAACTGAATAATCCAAGAGTTTAAAATGTTATTGAAAAGGGTAGACTTCCAGTTTCTGCCTTGATATGTAAGGATTTCAAAGTTTACAATCCATTCTTACAGTAAATAAAAAGATAAACAAAATCATGAAAAATCAACTCCTCTTAGTTCTATTAGAGAAGTCACAGGGAGTACTGCTGCCCCCAAAATTGGGGAGATGGACAGGTAGATACAGAGCATCATAACTTAACAGAGAAGAAACACATGAGCAAAAACCTCCATGAAAATCAGAACCATAGTAAGAAGCCTGAACAATAACTGATGAATTGCTAAAGGTTTGGTGTTGACAAATCTGTGAGTTAAAACCTCCAGGGGATCCAGTCATAAGTGGACTCCATGCTTATGTGACTTTTACTCCCTGGACCTCTGCCAGGTTCTTTGTGAATATTGGAGAAAAGTCTCCCAGGTTTCTAGTACGGACAGAGGGAAAGTACCATTTGGAAGTATATCAGAAACTTCTGTTCTCTTTTCTTTTTTTTTTTTTTTTTTGAAGGTTTTCCCTCAGGAGAAAATGGTTATCAGACTCTAACAAGTTAGAGGCAGTGAAACCCAATTCCAGCCTCCTGTCCCACCTACAATGGGGAAGAACCGAGAGGCACTTGTGAAGTTTGCAGCCCAGGAGCATAGTCTTACTAAAAGATTGAGACCCAGTCCTGGGACTATAGAATGCTTCCCCTCCCTCCAAATCTTACAACCACCATTAATAATGAAAGGTCTATGGTATCAGAGTTACTTTCACCTAGTCCATTTTGTTTGACTTTGAACAAAAAGTTGCAAGGCATATAAAAAGGCAAAAAACACATTTTGAATAGATTGAACAAGCATCAGAGCCACTCAAACATGGTAAGGATGTTAGAATTATCAGAACAGGAATTCAAAACGACTATGATTAATATGCCAAGGGTTTTAATGAAAAAAGACACTATGAGAGAACAGATGGACAATGTAAGCAAAGAGATGAAAATTCTAAGAATGAATCAAAAAGAAATGCTAGAGATAAAAACCAGTATTAACAAAAATGAAAAATGCTTTTAAAAGACTCATTGGTGGGTTGGACATAACTGAAGAAAGAATCTCTGAACCTGAGGATATGTCAATAAAAACTTCCAAAACTGAATAGGCATTTCTCAAAAGAAGACATTCAACTGGTCAACAGGTATATGAAAAAAAAATGTTCAAAATCACTAACCATCAGGGAAATACAAATTAAACACAGAGATATCCCCTTGCATCTGTTAAAATGGCTATTATAAAAAAGACAAAAGATAACTTGGTAAAGATGTGAAGAAAAATAAATCCTTACACACTGGTGGTGGAAATGTAAATTAGAACAACCATTATGGAAAACACAATGGAGCTTCCTCAAAAATATTTTAAAAAATGGAACAACCGATAACCACAAAATTTCATTTCTGAGTATATATCCATAGAAAATGAAGTCAGTATGTCAAAGAGATATCTGCACTATCATATTAATTGCAACATATTCACAATAGACAAGATATTAAATCAACCAAAGTGTCCATCATCACATAAATGGATAAAGTTAAATGGATTAAGAAAATGTGGTACAGACACACAATGGAATACTATTGGCCTTTACGATAAAGGAAATCCTATCATTTGTGATAACGTGGATGACCTGGAGGATATTATGCTAAGTGATATAAGCCAGGCACAAAAAGACAAAGACTACATGATATCATTTATATGTGGAATCTAAAAATGTTGAATTAACAGAAGCAGAGAAAAGAATGGTCTTTGGCATGAAATGAGGGAATAGGGAGATGTTGATGAAAGTTTCAGTTATTCAAGAGGAATGAGTTTCAGAGATCTAGGGTGTAGCAGGGTGACTGCTATTAATAACAATGTATTGTATACTTGAAAGTATGTGAGAGGATGGACATGCTTATTGGCTGAATCATTTCACAATGTGTACATGTCAAAATATCATGTTGTACATCATAAATATACATAATTTTTCTGCTCAATCCATGATAGAGTTGAATTTTCTAACAATAATAGTGTATTTGTTTATTTCTCCTTGAGGTGTTATCAGTTTTTGACTCACATGTTTCGATGCTCTGTTTTTAGCCACATACCTACTAAGGATTATTGTGTGTTCTAAAAGAGCTGACCCATTTATCCTTCAATAAAGGCCCTCTTTATCCCTGATAATTTTTCCTGTTCTGTAGTCTGATCTGCCTGAAATTAATATAGATATTTCAGTTTTCTTTTGATTAGTGTTTGCATGAATATCGTCTATATTCCTTTACTATTAATTTATAACTGTCTTTACATTTAAAGCCGAAAACCAGCAAAGACATAGCTAAACTCAATAATACCACCAATCAATCAGATATACCTGACCTATTGATGACTTCATCCAACGACAGGAAAATACACATTCATTTCAAGCTCATGTGAACAAACACTGAATAGACCACGCCCTGTAGCACAAAACACAAAAAACTTACCAAGTTTAAAGAACTAGAATCATCCAATGTATGCTTTCAGATCCCAATAGAATTAAACTAGAGATCAGTAACAGAAAGATGGTATTGTGATATTTCATCACTGTGACCAAAGACTCGACAACAACAACTTAGAGGAGGAAAAGTTTATTTTGGCTCAGTTTCAGAGGTTCAGTCCATGGTTGTGCAACTCCATAGCACTGGGCCTAAGGTAATGCAGAACATCATGGTGTAAAGGCATGGCAAAGAAAAGCTGCTCAGGACACTGTCACCATGAAGCAGAGAGAGGGTGAGAGTGTTCCTCTGGCCAAGGACAAAATATAAACCCCAAAAGGACACCCCCAGTGACCTATGTCCTTCAGTCACATCCTACCTGCCTACCATTACCACCCAGTTAATCCGTATCAGTGGATTAATACACCATTAGGTTACAACTCTCATAATGTAATCGTTTCACCTCTGCACATTCTTGCTTGATCTTACACATGACCTTTTGGAGGACACCTCATATCTAAACTGTAACAGTTGGTTGGTAAACAACAAAAACCCCAGAGTTTAAACAAGAAACTTCTAAATAATACATAGGTCAAAGAAGAAATCTCAAGAGAAAATTTAAAATATGCTGAACTAAATGACAATTCAGTTTAGTAAATCTCAGGATGCAGCAAAAGCAGTGATTAGAAGGAAATTTATGGCACTGAATGCACAGATTAGAATAAATCTAAAATTAATCAATGATTCCACCTCAGCAAATTTGAAAAAGAAAAGCAAATTTAATACATTGTAATCAATGAAAGGAAATAACAAAACACAGCAGGATTCAATGAAATTGAAAACAGGAACTCAATACAGAAAACTAAAAGAAATCAATGAAGCAAAAGCTGGTTCTTTGAAAAGAGCAGCAAAATCAGTAAGCCTCTACTAAGGCTAATTAAGAAAAAGTAGACATGACAAAATTTATTTATGTCAGAATTGAAAGCAGGGACATCACTACAGATCCTTTCAGCTTTAACATGAGAGTAAGAGAATACTATGAACAAGTCTATGCCTACAAATTTGATAACCCCGATGAAATGAAACAATTACTTTAAATATACCATCTGCCAAAACTCTCAAAAAAAGCAGTAAGACAATATGAATGGGCCCATATCTGGTTAAAAAAATCAAAAGAATAAATAATAATCTCCCAAAACAGAAAGCACCAGATCCAGATGGTTTCATTAGTGAATTCTACCAAACAATTAAGAAACAAATTATTACAATTCTCTGTAATAAATTCCAGAAAATAAAAGCAGAGAGAATATTTTGAAACTCATTCTATGAGGCTACATTTAACCTGATATTAAAATCAGGCAAAGACATTTTTTTAAAAAACTATAGACCATCGTTTCTCATTTTAAAATCCTCAACAAAATGCTAGCAAATGGAATCCAAAAATGTATAAAAGTAATTATGAACACAGTCAAGTGAGATTTGCTTCAGGTACTCAAGACTTGTTCAACATTCAAAAACCAATATAAATTCCAACACATCAATAGGCTATAACATGATTGTAACAATAAACATGGAAAAAGAGTTTGACAAAATCCAGTATTCATTCATGATAGTAATAAAAGTTAAAAAAAAGCTCAGCAAACTAAGAATGGAAAGGAACTTTCTCAACGTAATACGGAATATTTACAAAAATCCTAGAGATCACATCATACTTAATGGTTAGAAACTGGAAGCTTTTCTGCTAAGATCAGGAACAAAGCAGGGATGTCCCCCTTACTACTTCTTCTCAAAATTATATTAGAAGCCCTTGCTAATGCAATAAAACAAGAAAAGAAAAGGGTTTACAGATAAGGAAGGAAGAAATAAAATTGTCTTTTCCACAGATCATAGATGTCATGAATCATATATGTAGAAAATCCAAACCACTGACAACAAAACAAAAGTCTATGGATCTAATGAGTGATTACAGTAAGGTTGCCAGACACAAAGTTAATATATGAAAGCCAATCATTTTACTCTGTACCAGGAATGAACATGTAAAATTTGAAATAAAAAACACATTCCAATTTACATCAACATCCCCCCAAAATGAAATATTTAGATAAAAATTTAACAAAATATTATACAATCTATGTGAAAAAACTTTAAAAGTTCTGGTGACAAAAATAAAAAATTAAATAAATGAAGAGATATTCCATACACATACAGGAAGACTTAATTTTTTCAAGATGTCAATTCTTCCCAATTTGATCTATAGAATCAATGCAATCTCAGTCAAAATAACAGTTTCCAATTCTAAAGTTTATGTGAAAAGGCAAAAAAAAAAAAAAAGAAAACTCAATATTGAAGAAGAAAAACAAAGTTGGAGAACTGACACTACCTGCCTTTAAGACAGCCTATAAAGCTATAATAATTAAGATAATGCAGAATTAGTATACAAACAGATTAATATATCAATAGAATTGAATAAAAAGTCCAGAAACAGGCCTGCATAAATACAGTCAACTTATTTAAGTAATACAATTGAGCAAAGAGTCTTTACAGCAAATATTGCTGGAACAATTACATCTATGCTCCAAAAATGAATGTGGACACAGGCTTTGCACTCCTCACAAAAATTAATTAGCTTGATTATACACTTAAATGTAAAATGTAAAACTATGAAATTCCTAGAAAAAAATAGGATAAAACCTAGATAATCCTGTGTTTTGTGATAACTCTTCAGACATGATTCATGAAAGAAAAAGGTCAGAAGCTAAAGAAATAATTGATAAGCAGGACATAAATTGTTTTTAATTTCTGTGAAAGACACTCTCAAGATGTTGAGAAGATAAGCCAGAGACTAAAAGAAAGTATTTGTAAAAGACATATCTCATAAAAGACTGTTATTCAAAATAAACAGATAACATACAGAACTCATCAATAAGAAAACAAGCAATCTGATTTAAAAATGGGCAAAAGATCTGAACAGACGCCTGACCAAAGATAAAGATGGCAAATAAGCATAAGAAAAGATGCTCCACATCAGGAAAATGCAAATTAAACACCGAGATACCATTACATAACTCTCAGAGTGCCCAAAATCCAAATGCTGGCAAAGACATGAAGTAACAGGAACCCTCGTTTCTTGCTGGTGGGAATGCAAAATGGTATAGTCACTTTGGAATACAGATTGAAAGTTTCTTTTAAAACATACTCTTAGCACATGACCAAGAAATCACACTAATTGGTATTAATACAAATGAAAGGAAAAACTGTCCATACAAAAAGCTTAGCAAGTTTGGTCTGGGGTCATGGCTCAGTGGTAAAGCACTTGCCTAGCATGAGGCCCTGAGTTTGATCCCAAGCACTGGGAAAGAGATGAAGAATAAGAAAAAAATAAAAGATGAAGGAGGAGGAGGAGAGGTGGGGAGGAAGCAGTCTTACCAGTTTTATTCATAGTTGCCAAAACTTGGAAGCAACAAGATGGTTTAATGAATAAACTTCAATACATCCAGACAATATGTTATTCAACACTAAAAGGAAGTAAGATATCAGGTGATGAAAAAATAAAAAGTAAAAGTAAAAGAAGGTAATCTGGAAATTGCATACTGTATGATTCTAACTATTGTTCATTCTGGGAAAGGCAAAACTATAAAGATAGTAAAAAGATCAGTGACTGACAAGGCATAAGAGTGGAAAAAGGGATGTCTGATATGGGCATTGAATATCTATCTTGTTGACAGTTCTGATTAACAAAGACAATTCTTTGATGTTTCATTAAGATTTTTTGTGTGTGTGTTCTTGCTACATATTCTGATTGGTTCATGAATATACACATGTATACATACTTGTTTCTTTTTTTTTCTTTTTATTATCCATTTGTTATTTTGCTGGGTTTTGTCCTTCAGGATTAAGAATTTTTGGTTTTTGTCTTTTGCTACTTTCTTTCCATTCTTCTTCCACTAATAGCCATATTCTTTCATTCTTTTTATTTATTTTGCATTCTTTATCTGTTTTTCTCCCCTCACATTTTAACACACTTTTCTGTTTTCTCTCTGTTCATATATTGATTATCCTATATATTCTATTTTCTTTCCTCTTAATGAACTGTATTTTTATCATTTTTAAGAACTATTTGGTTTATAAAATTTCTGCCCCCATGATATATGCTGTTGTAGTTATTGGTATTATGGATGGCATAGTTGACATGAGAGGCTAACTTTAATACTAGAAGTAGGTCATGGCTGTCTATCATTGTTGCTGTTGTTAATTGCTAATGTCACCATTCCTGTTTTTATGGTAATTAGTGTTATAGATATCATAATAGTCATCCATTATTTAATTTCATGCTATATATAGTTCACTGCTGTTACTGCTGTAGTTTGTTTACCCCTTTTATGTGAGGTTCTGGGAATATACTAGAACACTACAAGTTCACAGCATAGAGATTCTGCTACTCAGATACAGCTATATCCCAGTCAAGAGACAGTGCACCTTGCTTCATGCACAACCTAATCTCCTTAAAACTTTGACAATATTTTAACACAAAGAACAGAGGACAGAGAAACCCCAAAATCAATGAGGAAATAAGCATCTTTCTATAATAATATTGATTGTAAAGGGTCCTAACTTTCCAATTAGACAGGAAGAAGGGATTAAAAGACAAGACCCAACTATAAGTTATATTCAAGAGACTCATCTTACAGGTTAAGACAGCCACAGACTGAAAGTGAAAGGGTGGAAAGTGATATTTCATGCAAATGGAACCCCAAAACAAGAAGGAGTAGCTACTCTCATATCTAAAACAACAAATTTCAAGCCAAAATTAGTAAGAAGAGAAAAAGAAGGCCATTTCATACTGGTAAAGGGAAGAATTCAACAAAAAGAGATGATAGTAAATATTTATGTTCCAAAGCCAATGTACATAGCTACATAAAACAGATACTGCTAGACTTCCAGATCAGATAGGCCTGATATTGGGTGATTCAACACACCTCTTTCAACCCACCAGTAGAGAATAAACTCAGTGTAGACTCTATGGACCTAAAAAAGTATAAATATAAATCAATATATTGACCTGATAGACATCTAAATAATATTTCATCCAACAACAGCCTACATTTATTTCTCAGCTATTCCTGGGACCTTCTCCAAAATGGACCACATTTGAGGCCACAAAGTAACACTTAGCTAATACAAAAATATTGATATAATTACTTGCACCTTATCATATCACAATGTAATAAAACTACATAAACTATATAAACAAATGGAGATTGAACAACACACTTTTGAATGATGAATGGGTGATAGAAGAAATTAAGGGAGAAATTTTAAAATTCCTAGAATCAAATTAGAATAGAGATACAACATATCAGAATCTCTGGGACACTATGAATGTGGTTCTAAAAGGTAGGATTATAGCTATGAGTGCCTATTTAAGAAAGTGAGAAGGATCCCAAATGAACAATGTAATGATGCATCTCAAGGTCCTAGAAAAACAAGAACAAACCAATCCCCAAACCAGAGGAAGGAAATAATTAAGTTCAGAGCTGAAATCAATGAGAGAATAAAAATAATACCGAAGGATCCATGAAGCAAAGAGTTGGTCTTTGAAAAAGTAAGCAAAATTAATAAACCCTGGCAAAACTAACCAAAGAAAAAGAGAAGACCCAAATTAATAAAATTAGAGATGAGAAAGGAGGTATCACCACAGACATCACAGAAATCCAGAGGATCATTAGGAACTATTTTGAAAACTTATCTCAAACAAATTGGAAAACCTAGAGGAAATGGATACACTTCTAGACACACATGACCCACCAAAATTGAACCAAGAGGCTACAGAAAACCTAAACATACCAATATATGTATGGACATACTATGTCCATACAAAGAAAATGAGAGCACATTGAAGAAAAGAAAACTGCAAAAGACACAAAAATATGGAAAGACCTCCCATGTTCATGGATAGGAAGAATTAATATTGATAAAATGGCCATATTACCAAAAGCAATATATAGTTTCAATGAAATCCACATCAAAATACCAACGATACTCTTCACAGAACTGGAAAAGCAATAGTAAAATTCCTTTGAAGAACGAAAGACCCAGTAGCTGAAGCAATCTAAGTCAAAAAAAGTACTGCTGGCAGCATCATACATGACCTCAAATTATTTGATAGAACTGTAGTCACAAAAACTGCATAGTGCTGGCATAAAAACAGACAACATAGACCAATAGGACAGAATATAAGACACAGAAACAAAACCACACAGATATAGTCATTTGACCTTTGACAAAGTGACAAAAACATACACTGAAGAACACACAACCTTTTAAACAAATGGTGGTGGGAAAACTGTATATCCATATGTAGAATAATGAAACTAGATGCCTATCTCTCACTCTGTACACAAGCCAACTCAAAATGGATCAAAGACTTAAGATTTAGATCAGGAACTCTGCAATATAGGTCCACATTTCAACATGTAAATGCAGGCTATGACTTTCTCAATAAGACTTCAAATCTCAGGAAATAATACTAAGAATTAATAAATTGGATGGCATCAAATTAAAAAACTTATGCACAGCAAAGAAAATAATTAAAAGCATGAAGAGAGAGAAAACAGAATGGGATAAATATTTGTTGGCTACTGTTCTGATGGGATTAATATTGCGAATATACAAAGAATTCAAACAATATAAACAAATGAATACCCCAATGAATAAATGGGTAAATGAGCTACAAAGACACTTCTCAAAAGAAGTACAGATGGCAAACAAATATATGGAAAAATGTTCAACATCTTTATCATTTATAGAAATGCAAATCAAAACTAAAATGACATTCTATATCTGTGGGTCCTGTCCCCTGAAAGGAGGCCTATATGGCATTCTGTCACAAGACAGAGGTGCCAGCCAGGATCCTTGAGGATCAGGGCCCCATCCCCTGTCCTGTGTTCTGTGGATAGGATGTTCTCTGTGGTTTGGTAAAACAACTCGTCTGTGGTTTGTGAAACTGTCACCTGCTGTGTTCACACAGCTGTTTTACTTTCTGTTACCAACATATGATCTGCCAAGAAATAGGTTAGTAACTGCTTACACATTGCTCAGTCTTTAAGATGTATGGCTAGTTTAACTTCAAGCATATAAAAGACAGTGTCATACACAGTAAAGACAGAAGCAGCTTCCTATGTGGCATGTGCTCCAACTCTCCTGAATAAAGCTCTTCTCCTTAGACCCTTGGTGCACAGAAACTGAGTCATTTTTTCCCATCATTCGCCAGTGTTGTCTCACAGAAAATGCAACACATTAGGTTTGCCTCCTACGTTGCTGACTTAGATAGAGGTAGCACCCACAGCCGCATTACAGACTTGACCAGTGCAACATATCTCACTTTAGTTAGAAATCAAGAGTACAAATAACAATAAGTGATGGAGAGAATGTAGGGCACAATGAATGCTTTACATGGTTGGTGAGATTGTAAACTAGTACAACCACTAAGGAAATCAGTATGGAGTTTCCTCAAAAAGACTAGGAATGGAACCATCACATGACCCAGCTACCCAGCTCCTTGGTATTTATTATAAAGAATTACCCAGCATACACACATACCTATTTTTATGGCAACGCAAACACTCACAATAATAAAAATTATGGCACCAATCTAGGTGTTTATCAGTGAATGAATAGATAAAGAAAATGTGGTATGTATACACCATGGAATTCTATACAGCCAAAGAAGAATGAAATGTCATTCACTGGAAAAAGTATGGAACTGAAGAACAGCAAGCAAAGTGAGTAAGTCAAATTCAGAAAATAAAGGTTTGTATGTTTTCTCTCATATGTGGAAGCTAGAAAGGAAAAAGAAAGAAAAAAAAAGTTTGGAAGGATCTCACGAAAGTAGGAGACCAGTAGAGAAGAGCAAGGGATCCAGGGGGTGGCAGAAGGAAAAAGAAAGGGGGACATACTGGGGAATGAAACTGTCCAAATTATAGTTATATTGGGTACTTGTATGAATATTTAACAACAAATCCCATTATGTATAATTATAGTGCACTAATAAATAGGTAAAATATGTACTATGCTTGTGTGGAATGTTGATAATGGGGAGCCTGTGCAAGTTTAGGGAAAGAGGTGAATGGAAACTCTTTTCCTGCTCAGTTTTACTATAAACCTAAAACTGCTCTAGAAAACAATGTCTATTTCAAAAGAAAAAATGATCTATTAAGTGTCAGTCAGAGGGCTGGGGCTGTGGCTCAGTCAGTGGCAGAATGCTTGCCTAGCCTGTGTGACGCACTGGGTTTGATTCTCAGCACCACATATAAATAAATAAAATAAAGGTCCATTGACAACTAAAAAAATATGAAAAAAAGTCAATCAGATATGTCAACCACTTCCAAAATGTAAACTATTTATAACTGTAATTTTGGAGAAAACTGTAAATAACTTTATGTTTTAAAATAGGACCATACTGAAAAATGAATTTTTCAGAAAATAGGAAGGTGTTGCAGATATAGCTAAGGTACTGATTAAGTATTTTGCTTGTTTTGTTTTAGTGTTCAAATAATCTAAATCAAACTTTTAAAAATCATATAATATACTGGATAATTATTAATTTTTAGAAATATTATTAGCAAAAAGTGTTTTTTTTGGGGGGGGGGGGGTCCCAGAGATGGAACCCATGTGCTTATTAATCACTGAGCCACATCCCTAGTCCTTTTCATTTTTCATTTTGAGACAGCATCTCATTGCTAAAGGCCTTTCTAAGTTGCTGAGGCTCATTGTGAACTTAAGATCCTCCTGCCTCAGCCTCCCAAGTTGCTGGGATTATAGGTGTGTGCCCCAGTTTTTCCTTAATTAAAAAAAATCCCATGAATATAATGAAATCAACATATAATTCAATAAGAAATGTATTTTTAAAAATGTCACTAATAGTTTTTTTTTTTTTTTTTCTCTCAACTCTGCCAAGAGGGATCATCATTTTCCTAAAGGACTTTCAGTGTTTGATTTTTTCATGGTTATCAGATGGTTGCTAGTAGCAACCACAATGAACTGTTTTCTTGTCCATTTCTGGTGGGAGAGAGACTGACTTCTCATGGCTCTCACCTTTTCACCTTCGAGTAGGAAAAGCATTTCCAATAGCTTCTAGGAAATGATCTTCAGTGTTCTTTGTCCTGGTATGGATAACATAATCTTGAGCCTATCATTGGCAAAAGTGTTAGAAGTCCAACCTTGGGTCTTACCCTGTCAATTAAGAATTCTATTGTGGAAGAAAAGGTGGATAAATTCTAGGAAACTAACACTATCTACTATGTATACTATTTTGCATATATTGTTACCAAATTCCATTGTTCTTATGAAAGCAGAATTTTATTAAATTATCAATTTATGAATTAAATTTAAAAACTGTTGGATTTGGGGCTGCAGTTTTAGCTCAGTGGTAGAGCACTTGCCTAGTATGTATGAGGCACTGGGTTTGATCTTTAGCACCACATTAAATAAACAAACAAACAAGTAAATAAGGGTATAAAAACTACATTATTTAAAAAGCACTTGGATTTTATACAAATTTCTAAAACACCTCACCCCTTAGGAACTTGGGACCAACAGTTATTCCCAAAGAGGAAGTATTTTGAGATAAAACTTTGTAAACTTGAACAGTTTGCCTTAAAAAATGTCCTTTTGTTTCAGCTTGACTTTCTATTTTTTTCGTTTTTCACATGAGAGAGAACATTTGGTACTTATCTGTCTTGCTTATTTCACTTAACATGATGTCCCCCAATTTCATTCATTTTGCTGCAAAAGGATTTCATTCTTTATGGAATACTCCATTTTGTATATATATATATATACATATATATATATATGACATTTTCTTTATCCATTCATCTATTGATAGGCACATAGGCTTAATTCCATATCTTAGCAATTGTGAATAGTGCTGCAATATAATATGGGTGTAGGGGTATCTCTGTGGTATGTTTTCATTTCCTTTGGATATTTACTTAGAAGCAGGATGGTTGTATTAAATGTTCTTTCATATGTAGAAGCCAAAAAAGTCAACCGAAAATAGAATTGTAATGAATAGGGTCTGGTATAGGTGAAGAAGGGAGAGTATGGAAAAAGGAAGATTGGATTTGACAGTGAACACTGAAGGCATGTATGAAAATATCAGCTGAGCCCCATTAATATGTACAATTATGTGTTAAAAGTTAAAAAAGAAAAAAATTTTAATTTAAAAATAAATTGTGGACTTCAGAAAAATTGTTTTAAAAATTAAAAACAGTTCTAAACATTCTTGGAAACAGCTTTGTCTCAAATATGTAGGTATATAACTGTCAGGTATACTTTCATAACTCCTTTGTACATCTAATCTGCTTCACACAGCCATATCCATACCTTTAAACAGATTACAAACTGTACTCAATTACCTGTTTAAACAGGAGTAATTTATTTCTATGAATATGATTTTAATAATGTTCCCTAAGCATTTAATAATCAAGGCTTTTTCCAAATCCAATTTACACGTTATGTACATATGTGTACATAATTTTAATATTTCTGTAATTTAGTCTTTAACTTTGGAAGCAGTACCATAATACATTTTTTCTTTTTTTAATTTGTTCTAATTAGTTATACATGACAGTAGAATGCATTTTGACACATCATACATAAATGGAGTACAACCTTTCATTTGTCTGGTCACAATACATTTTGATAGTGTTTGATAAAGGGGTTTCAGGGCAATTAATTAAGTTTCTTGCAAATATAAATCAGGCTTGCTCCAATTCTATAAGAACTCCACCACAGTCTTTAGGATGGAGAAAAATAACTGGTTTTCCATGTGCTCCTATTTTGACCTCTTCACTTAGAATACGGATCTTCATTTTTTTCAAATCCATCATCACTGCATTTATATTATCCACCTTGAGAAAAGAAATAGGAACATATGTAAGATCATAAATGTAGCAAGTTACAGTATAATAAAGACTTAAAAGAAACTGAGAACTTATGCAGCATATTTCCTCTGCCTTCAGACAGGACTATTCTTAAGCCATTACAAGGGCTAGGTGTAGCTCAGTGGCACGGTGCTTATGTAACATGTATGAGGCTCTGGGTTGGAGTCCCAGGATGGGAAAAAAAATAATGAAAAATAAGCTCAAACAGTGAAGTAAATGAAGTTACTAAATTTTCTTAGGTGAGCAACTGCAATGCCAAAGAAAACTCACTGTGGGTAAATGTTACCTCTTATAACCTAAATAGTGTGTCCTTCTCTTTATCATAGTTTCTTCTGGCTGTAATATTGGTGATGTTGGACAAATTGTTTTTTCATGAGAACCTTGTGTTTCTCAAACCAGAGAAATGAGGCTGCTATAGTTTGGACCTGAAGTATCCCCCAAAGGTCCACATGGTGAAAATATGTGTCTTGGGGTGGTGCTATTGTGAGGTGGTAGAGCCTTCAGGAGACGGAAGCTAGCAGGAAGTCTTCAGGTAATTGGGGATGTACTCTTTAAGGGGACAGTAGGACCTCAGTTCCTTCCTCTTCCTTTCTCTTTTTAGCTCCCTAGCCATGAGGTGAGCAGTTTTTCTCTGCCATGTGCTCCCTGCCATGATGTGCTGCTTTGCCACAGGCCCAAAAGCAATGGGGCAAATAAGGATGGACTGAAACCTTAAAAACTGTGAGTCAGAACAAACCTTTTCTCTTTACAGGCTTATTATCTCAGGTATTTGTTATAGTGATGGAAAGCTAACAGAGTCCTACCATATAAATTGACTATGGATTTGATTATAGAAATGAGATAACAGATGAGAAGCTCTTAGTGGTTTGCACACAGTAGGTAATCAGATGTGGAGATCTCCAAGTTCTCCCCTCCCAAATTAACTGTTATTATCTCTGAAATTTAAACTTGATACACAGAAAAAATCATTATTAATTTGCTATCAAAGTGTTATTCTCCATTCTAAAAAGTCTAGACTTTTTATAATCTTGCAACCCGTTTCTAAATTATTTCTATTTGCTTCATATTTATTTGCAGTCTAGGAAATGAGCAAATATTGATAAAGAAATGATCCTCCCCTATCTTGAAAAGTCACCCTCTTAAACTGGGAATCTAGAAGTGGATAAAAAGGAAATGCCCACATTTCCAGTCATAACTCACCCTAGAGTTTAATGATTTAATAGCATTCCAAATATCAAAAAAGGGAGGGGGGAACAGAGGATAAGGCTGATTTTCCAACACATAGATCTAACATGTTAATATTTATGTAATCTTATTTCCAAAGATCCAAGCATTGTACATTGAATTCTAAAACTGGCCAAACAATGGGGAGGATGCTAAATGTTACCATCAACTAACATTTCTTCATATGATATCCATTCTACTTGTATTCCTGTTTTGTTTTAAACCTCATAGGTTTATCAAAGTCATGCCAACATTATGACCATGTTCATTTCATGTTAATTTGTATGGTAGCTGCTCTATTCTTATTTATTTCAAAATAGAACATGCACCAACTGGTTGAGGGAGTGGTCCCAACTACTTGATCATTCTTAGGAAAATTAGTTCTCACTAAAGACAGGCATTGTCAATTTTACTTTATATTTTAAATTTCTACAATTATTCTTGGGCTTTGTTCTGAATGTTAGATGGGATTGGATTAGCCTCTGGTCTAGGACTAATTTCCCTCACTACTAAAAGCATTTTTTAACACTCTACCTACTGCCCCACTATGACTGGCAAGACAAACTATTCCCACCTCTGTGTGAGATCTGTTCCCTCTCATTCTTTCTTTTTTTTAAAATTTTATTTATTTATTTATTTATTTATTTATTTATTTTTATTTATTTAATTTTGATTCATTGAACACAAATGGAGTACAGCTATTGTTTCTCTGGGTGTACACAAAGTAGAGTCACACCATCTGTGAATTCATACATGTACACAGGGCAATGATGTCTGTCACATATTCTGTTATTATTACCCTCCCACCCTGACCCCTCCCCTCCCGTCCCTCTATGCTATCTATCCTTCCTCCATTCTTGCCACCCTTCCACCCCACATTGTGCATCATCATTCACTTATCAGAGAGACCATTCAGCCTTTGGATTTTTGGGATTGGCTAATCTCACTTAACATAACAGTCTCCAACATCATCCATTTACCTGCAAATGCCATAATTTTATTCTTCTTTATGGCTGTGTAATATTCCATACACAATGGAATATTACACAACCCTCTCATTCTTTCAAGAGACTGAGTTCAGCATCAGGTATCCCTACCTGATTTTCCAATGGAGATGTGAAAGTCACTCTATCTCTGGAGCATCTGTGCAGCTCTCTCCTTCTAGTACATTATGTTATCAACTCCAAGCACAAAGCCTTCCAGACTCCCAACTTCTAGTTCCTCAATTTGGGGAGGGCTTTGATCTGCTTTGATTACCCCACCCTGCATTGAAGACTGGAAACTCTCTCCAGTCAGGTAGTTGAGAAATTGCAAGGATCCTCTTGTGTGTTTCCCCTCTTTCAGGGAATTAGCTTTCTGTGCTGCTTGTCTTTCAATTCCAGAGAACCATTCTTTCATATACTTTGTTTACATGGTTTCATGAAGGAGGATAAACTGCTCTCTGTTATACCACCTTATCTGAAATTAGAATTCTAAATTCGCAGAGATTTTTGGTTTTCACTTAACCAGTGTTATTACATGTTATTCTATAATTTTTGTGTCTTTTTTCTTGGTTCAGCTTGATGATAGTGTGCTCAAGTTTGGTTTTGTGGGGTTTTTTTGTATTTTCCCTACTTGGATGGTGAGCTTATTGAATGTATGGGGTGATATCTTACATCAGACAGGTAATGTCCTTGTTGACTCTTTATTCAATTATTGCTTCTGTTCTATTTTTCTCTTGCCTTCCACCTATCTTTCCAGGACTCCACCTACTTCTATAACTTCTGATCACATTATTCATCTCTCTTACGCTCTCCTTTCATAGTTTTTTTTTACCCTGCCCCATCCCTCTCCATATTTTTTATCTCTTGATTTTGTTCTTCTAGCCTCTAGAATCATGTGAGGATAAATGTTTGTTATGTTAAGCCACTGAGTTTGTGGTGATTCTTTGGAAGAACTCCAGGAAACTCATACAATTACTATACACACCTTCTGAAATTGAACAATTAAGAACACTGACAGCAGATGGTGAGTGCCAAGTTTCTCATTGTTGGGATTGGGAGGTATGTAGACAAGCAAGGGAAAAGGTTAGAGTGATTCACTTGATAACAGAGTTGGAGACATCAGCGTGAATTCATGAGCTTATGTTATTTTGTGAGCTCAACATGGTTTATATATAGAAATATTTATAGATTTAACTGTACAATATACAAACACATATTTCCTTGCTGTGTTAGTTCAGAGAGCCTAGACCAATGATATCCCAACAGCAATGAGCACACCTAGAGCCCATCTGGGTTTCTAACACCATTTCTAGTAAAAAGAACCAGAGTTTTTTAGAGAAATGACTGATTCAGGATTAGGGCAAGGAATATGAGTTTGGAGAACCTTATAGTCCGAGAAAATAAGGAACTTCTCAAAAAAAAAAAAAATCATGGGGTATGCCAAAGGGACACGAGAGCCAAACAAAAGTTTTTCAGTGGTAAAGCTAAAACAATTTGAGGGATATGAAACAAATAACCACAAGTATATATTGATACAACTCTCCATTCTTGAAATGTGGACACCACAAAATGACCTCCTTCCAAAGGGCATGGTATAAAGGAGAAAGAAAAAAAAAAAGAGTAACTTGACAGTGAAGAAACCTGACAATACCTCCTCAGGTAGGGGATCAAGGTTAATATCAACAGTGATAAGTCATGTTAATAAGATACATCCTGATACAATGTGATAATAATGGTACTTCATCTCTGTGGTCTTTCTTCCCAGAATAATCTTACCTAATCAGAAGAAAAATATAGACAAATTTCAAGTGGGGGACAGTTTACAAAATAACTGGTCAGAAATCCTCAAGAATACTGAGGTCATCAAAAACAAAGAAAGTCTGAGAAACTGTCATAAGCAGGAGGAACTTAAGGAGGCATGATATCTAAATGTGATGTGAGATCCTGGAGGGGATTCTGGAACAGAAAAAGGATGCTGGAAAGAAGAATGAAATTATGACATTTGCCAGTAAATGGATGGAACTGGATAATATCATGCTAAGGGAAATAAACAAATCTGAAAGAACAAAGGGCTGAATGTTTTCTGATACGTGAATGCTAATTCACAATGGGGGAACTAGGGAAGAACAGAAGTACTTTGGATTAGAAAGAGGGGAGTGAAGGGAGGAAAGGGGGTATGGGGGTAGAAATGATAGTAGAATGAACTGGACCTTATTACCCTGTGTGCATATATGATTACACAGCCAGTGTAACTCTACATCATGTACAACGAGAAGAATGAGAAGTTATACTCCATCTATGTATGATGTGTGAAAATGCACTCTACTGTCATGTATAACTAGAATAAAAAAAAGAGTATGCTGAGTAAAAACAAAGGAAATCTGACTAATGTGCATTAGTAAACCATAACAGATCAATATTGGTTTATTAATTGTGACAATTGCATCATATTAATGCTAAGATGTTAATACTTTTAAAAGAATCTGAAGAGATTAATCACCATACATAATGAGTGAACCTTGTTAGAATACTGATTAGAACAAGTCTACTATAAAAAGACACCCGTAAATCTTGTAAATTTGATTTACGAACTGTGTATAGATCGTACCTTTAAAGATTTACCTTTAATTTTTGATCAACAGGACAATGTCATTGTGATTATTTCTTAAAGATATAAACTAAATAAGGGCAAAGTGAAATTGCAAATTACTTCAAAAGGGTTTAACGAAGGGAAAAAAAGAAAAAAGAGATAATGCAGATGTTGAATCCGGATGATGGGTGTTTGGAGGTTCATTACATTATTTTTTCTACTTCTTGTATGTTTGAAATTTTTCATAATATAATCATGACTCTTTTCATATTGCCCCTTTGGTAACTTCTGTTTTACATATGATCATGAATGTTCAATTTAGATAACATTCTACCCAAGTGTAAATAAATAGAATTCTGATGCTTAGAGGACTCATACTCCAAGATTTAAGTTAGGTTTATTTAAAAAAAAAAATGCCTAATTAACATTAGACTAGCATCTTTGTTACTATTTCTTTTACTTACTTTGATTTTAAAGATCTTGTGCCACATTCATTCTTCTCTTAGTGTTACTATAAAATTTACAATTCTTTAAGAGTACTCTGAATGTTATGTTTGGTGGTAATAAAAAGAATGTAAGAAAAATGTCTTAATTTTCTGAATTGAAAGTATATGTGATAGTTTTAAGAAATGCAAAGCAATTTGATTTGGGAAATTAAGTCTGTCCCCCTAAGTAATAAAAATAACATGGTCAATAACAACCCATTTTAAAAAAATGGGTTTTTTAGTCTATTAAAACTGCTTTTATAGTCTGTCAAACAATCACAATTGTGTATCAGATAACTCTAAAGCTTTAAGTGTCATTAATGAAAATCTGGGCAGATTCTCACTTCAAATTCTTTATGTTGTGTGAGTTTATACTGATTGTTTCCTGTCATTGTACATTTATTGGCAATAATCCAAATTAAAAATGTTTGGATTATTATGATCAGAATTCAGAATCTTCTTTGGTCTTATATATTTTTTGGTGCTCAGCTGCCTTATTTGAAAATGGCAATGCAATTTTCTTCATTGGAAGGGAAGTTATTTTGTAAATAACATCTTTTAATCTTAAGGCCTGTAACTCTTGTTTTATAACTCTTTATAACTCTATAACTCTTGTTTTATAAAGTGCCACTTTTAATAGTGCATGACATTTTGATTAACTTAACAAACAAGTTCTTATTTTACATAAAATTATAATGGTGTTAATTCATGTTAATAATGAATGAGTTCAATACTCAAACTGATTTAAGTCTATGAAAGTTAAAATGTCTGGATTAAATATTTATGTTTCAATTGTCTCTCCCCCTAAAGCTAAAAACTAAGTGAATTACACAAACCTAACACTGTTCTCACTTTGCAAGTTTTAGAAGCTTTCTGTGCATTCTTGGGAATTATTTCAGAAGGCATATGTTACCTTAAGTTTGCATGCTTTCTATATAGTCTGGTGATGGTTATGCACAGTTTTTCCCACATGCTCATCTCCATTGAAATGTCTACCAGTTGTTATTAACACATTTTAAAAAAGGAAAAACCCAGAAACAAACTCACAGATTTATTTAATTAATAAGTATCATAGTTTGGATCTTGAATGTCCCCTAAAGACCCATGTGTTAAAGGATTGGGCCCCAAATGATATCACTACTGGAAGGTGGTAGAACCTTTAAGAGGTGGGGTCTAGAGGAAGGAAGTCAGGCCATTAGGAGCCTGTTCTTGAAGGGGATATTGGAACCTCACCCTTTCCTCATTTTTTTTTCCCTCTATATATGTTTTGCTTATATGTTTATATATGTTTCCCTCATATGTTTTGCTTCCAGGCTGCCATAAAGTGAACAGGATTCCTTTGGAACCTACTCCCATCATGATGTTCAGTGCCACCATGGGCCCAAAGCAAAAGGGACCAGTGACCATGATCTGAAACCTCTGAAACCATGAGTCACAATAAACTTTTCCTCCTTGTAAGGATTATCTCAAGTACTTTGTCACAATGATGGAAACATGATTGATACAACAGGATTCTTTCATTCCAAGATTTCTCTTTTTTACTTTTTTTTTCTCTTTCTCTCTAATAAAATGACCTTTCTTTTGGAAAATGTTAGTTTTGGATGGTGGTTTTAGAAGCATAGAGTTAAAAATCTCATCAAATGGTCCATTTTATTTTGTTTTGCTGTATTCTCTGAAAATTTTATCATTCTATGAAATCTATACACGTGGGAAACTGTGATAGAGTTCACTAATAGAAAAATTTATTCCTGGGGTTTATTGTAAAGCCAAACCCAAAATAAGAATAGATTTTTTTCTTTTTAATTGCTTTTTTTTTTTTTTGAGATAGGGTTTCATAATGTTGCTCAGGCTGGTCTATAACTCTTGGCTCAAGAAGCTACTGCCTCACTGTGCCACATAGCTTGGACTCTAGGCATATCACCATACCTGGCTACAATGGAATGTTTTTTTAAACAGGGAATTTTCTCTCTTCTTGAATGAAGAACATACCCTAGCATGCAGAAAAGATAAGTCTTCTACTTTAAAGTTATAAAATTTTCCTTTCATAACATATATGCTCAATGAAAAAAGATCTATAAAACAAACAAAAACAAACCAGAAAACAAGTCACTGATTATGTGACCATTCAGAAACTAAAAGCATTTCTTTACCTTTTGCTATCTTTTGTTTTGTTATGTTTTTGATACTGGGGATTGGACCCAGAGGTGATTTACAGCTACATCCCCAGTCTTTTTTATTTTTTATTTTGAGATAGGGTCTTGCTAAGTTGCACAGGTTGGCCTAGGACTTGCAATCTTCCTGCCTCACCCTTCTGAATAGTTGGGACTACAGGAACATGGCACCACATCTGGCATTTAGATTATCTTAAAGCTATTTGTCCTTTATGCTCTCTGTGCATTCTCCTCCCTCTGGCTAGTAAACAGTGATGCCTGGACCTACCCTGTCAGTCATGTATTACAGATGGCAGGGACATCTCACCTGGCAAAGCACACTTTTAGACTGAGAACAAGAAAATAAAATCTCTAGTTAAGCCACTATTTTTTGTGGAGGTTGTGGAATGATGATAGATGGGTGTCAGAAGAAAGTAACAACTAACCACTTTACATACCTTCTCCTATTACCTACCTTCACTTTATACTTATATACATTATTATTTTTTCTTTTGATCTCTACTTTAGAATTTGCTGTTACTTTACTGAACTTCACTTTTCTTTACTTCACTGAACTTCTAACTCACACAGTCAGCCTCCTTTGAAGGCATAGGCTCTCTTGATGTAGAACCCAGATAGTGCAGTGTGGGAGAGAAGAGAGTAGATTCAAAGGCAGATGGTCCTGTTTCTCATCTGTGGGGCTTACACAAACCCTCTTGTCCACTGATAAAACCTGCAGCCAAAAGTAATCTCCTAGGAATAAAATAGAGACTAAATATTAGGCTTTGTGTATTTCCCTGGCCTAATACCTTATAGCTCCCCCACCTCAAAATTTAAGCTCAGTTAATATAATGAAAGCAAATGGCCTTATGGCTGAGAGTGCAACCATGAGGAATCAGAAGAAATTTGGGTTTGAACCCCAGTCTTGCCACCTATGTCTAATGCTATTGTTGGCATATAACAAAGTGTGTTTTCTCACTTGTTAAATGGGGTTAACAGCACCCTCATGGGGTAGTTATGAGAATTAAAGAAAATAATGCATGTGGAGTACTTTGTATATTGCCAAAGGAGACTCAATAAGTGTAGTTGTTATAACTATGCCTTTCCACATGCTAGAACCTCTGCCTGGAACACATTTTTCCTCTAGTTCATCTGAGGAATCCCTTCACAGTCATTGCAACTCATGCTCTATAAGACCTTCCCAGCTCCTTAGCTTGCTAAGAATGATCAGGGATTCCCTTTGTTTGGGCACTGAGAAAACACATATATTAATTTTAATCTTAAATCATATATTAATATTAAACATCACAGTCTAATGTACTTGCTTGTTTAAATGTTTGCTCCTTCTCACTATGAACATGGTTCATATCTTATTCATTGCTAAATCTTAAGAATGCAGTAGAGTCTATACTATAGGTTCTCATATGTGTTGCAATAACAAACTGAATACATTCTTGACTTCATTCTACAATCAACCCACCTTTCTTCTGGATTAGGAATGAGGCCTAAATATTAATTATGTCACTATTTTTATCAAAAGACTTGTCCTACTAGTTTAAATTGAAGCTTAATTGGTATTGCTGGTATTCTAAAAGGCAGTTATCTGAACACAAATATCTACAGATAAATGTTCTGTAATGAGAATGCTCTTGTCTAACATTTCTTAATGTTTTCTCAGAAATTGCTTGCAAATGCATTTTAGAAGATATTAAAAATCACAGTCAGTAATTGAAAATGTACTACTTTTGTAGAAGGAAAAAGTTATTAAAATTTTAAGGACAGAAAATAATTATAAGAATACTTTGGGCAGGGGTGCAGTTCAGTAATTGATGCATGTTTAGCTTGTGTGGGGCCCTGGGTTCAATCTCTAGCACCAAAAGAAAAAAGAATATTTTGCATATATATGGAAATTCTTACTTTACAAAGTCTTTTCACTTGCTTCTTCTCTTTGCCTATGATAGTGAAAACAGTTACATTCTATTACATAGGAGAACATATATTATTGATAAAACCTAGAGCAAAGACAATGCTTTCTTCAACTTTGGTGGTCTTTTCCGTGGCTGTTGAATTTAGACTTCAGTTAAATACATTAATAATATTTTTTACAGTTTTCTAAAAGAAAAGAAAACATATGTGTGTGTGTATGTGTAGTCACCTTTGAGGATTTTCATTCCCTTTAAAGGACTTAATAAATTTTTTGATGACAATGGCTACAAGTTGTCTTTTTTTATTTTAAACTTTTACTTTATTTATTTTTATGTGGTGCTGCTGAGGATTGAACCTAGTGCCTTACATGTGCTAGGCAAGCACTCTGCCACTGAGCTATAGCCCCAGCCCTACATGTTGTCTTAAAAAGTACAACACATTTTGTTAAAGAGAGATTTAAAATACCAAATCATGAAATAATAAAAATACCTCAATGCAGACGTGATGCATTCCTCCAGCCTTGTTTTTCTGCAGAAAACCTGCAATTGGACTGTCATTTCCCAAGGGATGAAGCAGTTCCATCTTGGTATTCCCCAAGTTGACAAAAACAACAGATACTCCATGTTCAGGAAGAGGGACCACCTCACTTACCTGGGCCCCCAAAATGTTTTTATAAAATGCTGTGGCCTTTTCCAAATCTGGCACTGCAATGGCTACATGATTGAGTCGACCAAGGTTCCATAGAGGATCTGCCACCTGATTCAAGGACTGTGATGCAGAAAAAGTTCTCACTGCCGGAACTGGAGTTGGGAATCTTGAAAAAAGCCCTGAAAAATTGAACAGTCATTGGTATCCTTCTTTTTTTTTTTTTTTTTGAACTGGGGATTGAACTCAGGGGCACTCGGTCACTGAGTCACATCCCCAGCCCTATTTTGTGCTTTATTTAGAGACAGGGTCTCACTGAGTTGCTTAAGTGCTTTGCCCATGCTGAGGCTGACTTTAAACCCGCAATCCTCCTGCCTCAGCCTCCTGAGCCATTGGGATTACACCACGTCTGGCTGGTAGCCTTCTTTTGAAAATGAACTTCAAAATTTAATTTTAAAAACTAAACAAATAATACATATGAAAATTAATTATTTAATATCTATTCTTTTTAATTATTGAAATTAACTCAGAAGAGACAAATGGAAAGATCTATGTTAAAATTACTCTGTACTGCCCAGAATTAGGTTAATTGTCCAAAATTAAAAAGGAATTCTGAGCTAGGAATCCCAGCAACTCAGGAAGCTGAAGCGGATCACAAGTTCAAGATCAACTTCAGACAGAGAGGCTGTCTCAAAATAAAAAGGGCTGGGGTATGGCTCAGTGATAGAGGGCCTCTGGGTTCAATCCCTAGTATCACACGCGCGTGCACACACACGCGCACACAGAGAGAGAGAGAGAGAGAGAGAGAGAGAGAGCGCTAATTCTGAGTTTCAACTGGATTTTGAACAAAAAAGTGACACGTTTCATAATCATTTATATTTACGGGCAACACTTAAAGGATAGCTGGACATTAAGAACTACTTGTAAACTCTGTATTTTGCCAAGGTTAAGTTTGAATGTGATAGTGATACGGCATACACTTAATGATAAAAGCAAGCTACTTTCTTTCCTACCTAAACCCAATTTTTTATTTTATAATCTGTAATAAGTTCATGAAAGGCATATCTATACAATACTTTCTAATGTGTATTTTATTTGAATGATTATCAACCAAAGAAAATATCCAATTGTTGGGGGAGAAACAAGCAAAGATTAAGGCAACGGTTAATTTATGAGGATTTCCTCCAACACCAGACTTTTTATTATTTGTTTTTATCATTTTGAAGAATTAGAGGCAGAACTTTGATAATCCCAGATTCCATTCAGTAGAAATCCCCTTTCATTCAGTGACTAAACAAAGGTGCAAGGGGGTCTCCCCATGCATTGCTTTGTTTTCCCATTACCCCAAACACTGAGCTTTAAGAGTTTAATTCCCCCAGAATGAAAAGCATATATATGTGTGAAGTCTAAATATAAAGTATATAAAACGATATCACTTAATAAGTTAGTATGAAATAGCAAGATAAAGATCATATACAGTTTTTTTAAACAATAGGTAGTTAGTGAAAACAACTTTACATACTACCAGGCACAGCACAGCTTAAGTCAACAAAATTTCTCTTAACTGAAATTTTCTTTAGGAAGAAAATTAAAGTGACACTATTTTGTTTTAGTTAACCTAATACACTGTATGTCAGTAGAAGACAAAATTCAGCCTAAGATGGTCTTCTATCATGCCCCAATCTATATTATTGGTTACTGAAATACTCAAAGGTTCTCATTACCAATAGGGTAATATAGTCCAGTTTTATGGACTCACTGCTATTATTAAATCCAAGTGTATTACAACTCAGCATATACATATATAAATGTACAACTGAAATTACAAAGAATACCCAATCCTTACTAGAAGTGATATGCTCTTTGTTTTCTATTCTACCATATTTTATTTCAGATTTTTAAATATTAGTACTACCCACTAAATACGTAACTTGATGGTTTGTTATAGATAGTTGGTGTCCAAATGATACAGTACCAGACATATATAAATGTACAATAAATTCATCTATTCTCATTGTTAATGATATATAATGATGATTTGCTAGCTGAGTGGCCTGAGAGGTTTTCTGCAGAGACATGGTGAGAATGAACTTTGCAAAGGTTAACAACCAACAAAATCATTGGTCAAGCTGTTGCTCCTTTCTTTCTTTGCATTTCTACTGTATGTGCAATTTGCAATGGAAGTTCAATGAAGTATTTATATTATTAAAAACATTGTATATATGATCAATGAGCTTTTGTGTAGTATGCACATTAAGAAGTTGTTTTGTCAGTGAAAGTTCATGGATATGTCAAATATGGACTGCTGGTATCTGGATTGTCCTTAAGAGAATTACTTCTACAAGAGATGGAGCAGGTGGAGGTCCCTTGACAGGCACACTATTATCAGCAGTTGAACATCCAGACATATTAAAGGAACAAATTACAGGATATCCAAGTGAAAGCAAAAGTTTACATCCTATGCCAGTTTGCTTTAGGAATATTTTAAAAACTGGCACTGAAAAGGAAGGCCAATTCATGTTATTTGAAGTATCACCGTAGTCTTTCTCTATAACTATTTTATCATTTGATTTACCAGGAAAGTATTTTTTAATAGAAAACAAAATCTGCTTTATATGTTATGGAGACCACAGTATCATATATATTGTAAAAATTAAGATTTTGAAGATATCTACGTTTACCTTATCTCCAGAGATGGGAGATGGTTTGAGAAATGCAATATAATTCTTTATTGGTTTTATTTGGTCCCTAAGTCATATATTCTAGGATTGGCAATACCAATGAAAATTCAATAATTCAGCTTCTTTCGAAGGAGAGAATAGGACATAAAAATGACCAACAAGCATATCAGATACTCAATAGTATTAGTGATTAAGGAAAAGCCAATTAAATCCATGATGAGATACTACTTCACACACACCAAGAAAAACAAATAAGAACAAGTGTTGAAGAGTATGTAGAGAAACAGGAACTCTTGTATTTTGCTGATAAAAATGTAAAATGGTGCAGCTGTCAAG
The DNA here is from genome assembly GCA_020662805.1 of Glaucomys volans. Lineage (NCBI taxonomy): Eukaryota > Metazoa > Chordata > Mammalia > Rodentia > Sciuridae > Glaucomys > Glaucomys volans. The sequence goes on along the minus strand of JAJEJO010000245.1, from coordinate 439,760 downwards.
GGATGGTTTGTCAGTTGCTCAAAAAATTAACAAATTATCATATGACCTAGCAATTCAACACCTAAGTACCCCAAATAGTTGCAAACAGGAATTTAAAATCTTGTATACTAATGATCACAGAGGCAGTATTCTCAATAGCCAAATAATGGAATATTGTTCGTATCTATATAAGGGAGTAGTATCCAGATGTATAGTACTTACACATACTACAATGTGAATGAACCTCAAAAACATGCTGTCATAGAAGCCTGACATAAAGGTTACATATTGAATGATCCTAGTTATTATATATGATATCCAGAATAGGTAAATTCATAGTGACCAAAGGCAGAACAGTGGTTGCCAGAGGCTGCAAGGAGGAGAGAATAGGAACAACTGCTTAATATGTATGGATTTTCTTTTGGGGTGATATAAATGTTTTGAAACTGGATAAAGGTGCTAACTGCACAACAAGGCAAGTGTAATAAATACTGTTAAATTGTACATTTTTATTTCCCCCCAGGGCCAAGGATCTATCCCAGGGCCGTGTGTTTGTTAGTAATTGTATATTTTTAATGGTTCATTTTATGTTATGTGAACTTCAATTTTATGTTATGTGGAGGAGGATGAGGAGATATAATAATATCCTAGCAGTAAAAATCTGGGGGTGAAATCCTGTAGACCAAGCAAACAGGGTAAGGAACAGGTAATAAAGGATTTTAAATAATGTGTGTGTGTATTTCCAGTGTTATTGAGGTATGATGGACAAATAGAAATTGTATGCACTGAAAGTATACAATGTGATGTTTTGAAATGTGTATACAATGTGAAATGATTTTCACAACCAAACTAACTTTTAAAAAAGATATTTTTATTTCAGACTGCCATCCTACTGGTAGGAATCCTCAACTCTAGGTTTGGATTTCTCTGTCTCTGAGCTCAGAAGGGTGCAGTAAAAGTAGTTACTTTGAACTCCATAGTGGGTCATTTGTGATTATTCCAATAAATAACTACAATATAAATAGTATATCTATATTATATTAAATATATTTATATATACATTTATATAAATATATTTACATTAAATATAAGTAGCATATTTATATTTATTGTAGTATAAATAAACTACAAAGTATACAAAGTATAACTATATGTGAATAAATAATGTAAAATACTTGAAAACAGGAGGATTAAAAACCAGGAGTGTAGGGCTAGGGTTGTGGCTTGGTGGTAGAGTGCTTGCCTAGCATTTGTGAGGCATTGGGTTTGATCCTCAGCACCAAAATACAAATAAATAGAAAAAAGGTATTGTGTCTATCTGCAACTATTTCTTAAAAAACAGGGGTGTAAAGATTGAATAACCAGATTTAAAAAACCAAGCTACTTTCACACACATCAGGAATCTGGTGTATGAATAATATATATGTTAGAAAATCTAGTATGTTAACTCTTTAATTCCTACCTTTCCTCAGTATCAGTTCTAATTAATCATGTTCTTAGTAATCACTTCTACTGTTTTGACTTAAAAATAACATGGCCTTTCTTTCAGTTCCGATTTGGCATTTTAGATTAGGTTTTCCAGACACTGTTTCCAAGTAAATAAGAGGTTAGCTGCAAGAGTTTATTTTGGGGTTGGGGTTGTGGCTCAGGGGTAGAGCACTTGCCTAACACACATGAGGCACTGGGTTTGATCCCCAGAATGATAAAAAACAAAAACAAAACAACCTAAATAAACAAAATAAAGGCATTGTGTCCACCTACAACTAAAAACATTTTTAGAAAGAGTTTATACTGAAATGCATTAAGGGTACTTATTATTGAAACAAATTAGATGTTAGCTTTCTATATAAAGTCATAAAATTGTGACTAATCACTTGCAATCAATTTTTCAACAGCTTTATCTCTTTTTAAAATTTTTTTTAGATGTTGATGGACCTTTTTTTATTCATTGATTTATATGTGGTGCTGAGAATTGAACCCAGTGCCTCACACATGCTAGGCAAGCACTCTACCACTGAGCCACAACCCCAGCCCTATCAGCTTTATCTCTTAACAATTTTTTTAGAAAACAGATTTATAATTTACATACCATAAAGTTCACTCATTTGAGGTGTAAATTCAGTGATTTTTAGAATATTTGCAAAGTTGTGCAACCTTCACATAACCTATATTTTCACATTTAGATTTTAGATTCCAGTATTATGTAAGAGGAAGTGGGCCTTATGGTTAGTAATATGGGCTCTAGTGCTAGACTGTCCTGATGCTAACTCACTGTCTCTAGTGCTAACTGACCTTAACATTAGTTGCGTTACTGAGCTAGTTACTCAACCATGCTAGACCAGTGTTTCTGCATATATAAAATGAAAACAATATCTATCTCATAGGGAGTGCCATGAGATTGAATGGTAAATATATATAAAGGGTTGAAAAAAGAGTCTAGCACAAAGTAAATAATAAATACAAAGAATTATTATTACTAGCACCTTTAGAAATGTTACAACAACTTGCTTACAAATGTAAGCATCTCTGACTACTAAGGGACTTTATGCTTTTAAAGGATCCCATGAAAAAGTTTACTCTGTACCTACCTTATTCACAGCATTGCCCTTATGTTATAATCTCATTCAATAGCCAAATAACTTGTATTTGGCAAATATCTTGATACACAGTGTTTTTGTATTCACTGCTTCAGTCATTAATGCACAGTTTATTAATTTTCATGATAAGGAGACTACTCACCTCCTTTCTCTCTCAAATATTGTGCGGGCTCCGATTTGAGAACATTGTTGATAGTAATTGAGTATTTAGTGACTATTGGTGTTATGTTGTAATTTTGTTGCCAGGAGGTATTGCCAGCTGGTATGTTCCAAATCATCTCTAGGCATTTTCTATGTTTTGTTAACAGCTGGGATTTATTAACAATGACATACAGAATCCTATAGGGTAAAATCTGGCTGATTTTATCTGACTTTTCCAGTACAGATCTATGGATTAAGGACTCACTTCATTGTTAAGAGTTATGCATCGCCAGGCGCAGTGGCGCACACCTTTGTAATCCCAGCACTTGGGAGGCTGAGGCAGGAGGATCCCAAGTTCAAAGCCAGTCTCAGCAACTTAGCGAGGCCCTAAGCAACTCAGTGAGACCCTGTCTCTAAATAAAATACAAAATAGGGCTGGGGATGTGGCTCAGTGGTGGAGTGCCCCTGGGTTCAATCCCCAGTACCAAAAAAAAAAAAAAAGAGTTATGCATCAACGTTACTATGTAATATTGTCTAAATCTGTAATCCTGCCTAAACAAACTGAAATTACAAATACTGCAGTGGAAGTCCTGACTCAGTCTGTTAGTGTTTGCACCCATTTAAATAATGGTCAGAAAGACTAATGAAGTAAGAATGTTCTTTTTTTTTAATCCTCATGATAATTCTATAGATTATATAATATTATTTTCCCCAGTTTTAGAAATAAGGAAAATAGGCTTAACAGAGTACAGTCACAATTTTCCTCAATATCACATAAGTAGCAAATTTGGGACTTAAGCCCAGGTCCGTCCAACTCAAAGTTGATGTTATTAAAAAATTATGTTTAACTCTCTCATTCCTCTGATTTTTTTTTAACCATTCTTTCAATTCTCAGTTTTCAATGTCTCTGGCTTATGCAATACCTAAGAGATGACTTGCTGAGATAAGAAGAAACAATGTTTTGTTTCACCAGTTTTTTTTTTGTTGTTGTTGTTTTTTACAAAGAGCTATGTGCAATGGTTTGTGAACTAAGATGCTGATCTGTATTTTATCAAGGATACAAAGGCCAACAGGGTGAGTTACTAACAAAATCTGAATATTACCTGTTAACTTGATATTCAATTTAACTGTGCTCAGTATTTTTTCATGTATATACATATATATCACTTTTTAAAATTGATATGTGTTGAGACAGCTAAGCCAATTAAGGTACAATTTTTCTTTGCATGTGGCTGCTCACCACTTAACCCTGGTGACTTGTTAGATAATTAAGAAATTTTGTGACTACCGAGAAAAGGCTAGAGTGATCAATAAAGAACTGATCCAGTTTGAGATTGGACTTCAATCGATGGCTAGGACTTTAGGTTTCCAACAGGCTGAACAGAAAGAGCACTATTTAGGAGAGAAATTTAACATTAACGAAAGTCCATGGAGGTGCTGGAGGTGCTGGTCGAAGGATTTGCCACAAATGTTCACGAGTAAGTCTGGGGATTACCACTTTGTACTTATTTCTAATAGGAAATCTCTGACTAAGGGAAATGCTTGCTTTCGCGAAGACAGGAAGAGAAGAAAAAGAGAACGGAGGAAGTGGGAGACTCAGAAAACTTGACAATCTGTCATCACCGATTCCACTTAGGCATCAAGAAAAAAAAGTGAAGGTAGAAAGACCTCGAGGGATTTCGAAATAAGTCTTCTTCTACCTTCTCTGTTTATATATAAGATGATAAACACACTAGGGCACATGGGTAAAATATCTTAGGTGCTCTTTACCCCACTGACTTTCAGGCGTTCCTGCAGGGGTTCCATGCTTGAATTCAGCTTAAGTCCTTCACAGGACTTGCCCTCTTTTCTGGTTTTTCCCCAGGGTCTTATGGTGTGTGGTGAAGTAAAACTCAGTTCCTCCTCCATTTACTTCTTTTTCTTCAGTCCCTGCCTTTCAGCTCCCACACGCAGCTCACAGACAATAAGGGAACCCCCCACCCCCACTTTAAGTTACCTGCTGGCTAAGGTGTTGGCAGGCTGCGAAAGGCGGCTCGGTGGGCCAAGACGCTTTAGACCCAGGCGGTTGGCCACCTGTGGTCTCCGCCCCCGGCCTGCGGTCCCGCGCACCCCGCCCCGCCCCACGGTGATCCCAGTATTCACCTAAGGCCCTTGCAGCCCCAGCCACGGACGCCAACACACGCGCCATCTCGGGAAGCCACTTGCTAGACCCCGACCTGCTGCCGAGCCTGAGAGGATAGCTGGTGAGGGGCGGGGCAACCTGGCGAGGGGAGGGGCAAGAGGCTTAAGGGGCGGGAACAAAAGCGGCCAGGGGGCGTGGCGAACGAGTAAGGATTCCTATGGATGCTGGAAGAGACTCGTCCTTTGGTAACAGTGCATCGTTGTTGAAACCACCTATGGTATCCAAAGGAGAAACGTAAAGCGACCACGCGTCTCCGGTTGTGGGCCCCTCAGGAACCCAAGACAGAAAGTTTGGAGAAAGTTCAACGACTCCTGAACTAACCAGGAGGTATTTTCGATTTCCTGTCCCGCCCCTCTACGCTTGCCCAGTGCAAGTTCTCACGCTACTATTGGGTCCGATTGGGGTGGGTCCGGAACCTATGCACCACGGAACCTTCGGCTATGAGTTGCGGGTTGCACTAGGCACCTTTTTTGCCGCTGAATTTCCGTTTAGCTCTCTTCCGGGTCGGTATCTTCCCTTGCATGAAGTGTTTTATCTCTAGTAGCTGACGGCGATGGCTCCTCCGGTCTGGCGTCGACGGACCCTGGAACGGTGTCTGAGAGAGGTCGGTAAAGCCACCAGCCGACCCGAATGCTTCCTCATGTAAGTGCGCGTAACCCGGGCGCGGAGAGCTGCCCAGTTCTTACGTGGGCATGGGTTGCTTCTAAAGCCGGCAAATTATGTAGGGGAAGAAAAGGGAGTATAGATTATTTCTTCCCAAGTATCAGTTTATGCCACCATGGCTCATCAATTTAAAAAAAAATGAAAGCTGTGCAGCGCGGACCTTCCGGTTGTGTGCTGTTGAAATCAAACTAAGCTCAGTTATTAATGCCCATTGGTCTCTTGGAGACTTATGCTATCCCCCATATCTCTGTACACGCTGGGTTCGTTGCTTTTTCCAAACAGGTATCCCCATATTACCCAGTGCTTATTTATCACCAAACGTCATTGAAAGTGTGAACTTCTTGCTTGTCTGTACACCCTCCACGACTGAGCTGCTTGAGAATTAGGATTTTTTATCTTTCTTCCATTGCACAATACTTTGTATTTTGTTGAAGAACTTCAAATAAGATCTATAAAATAATGACTCGGGTTTATACTTCAAACCCACGCCTCCCCCTTGAGCTTCACATCCACAGCATCTACAGACAAGTGCAAAACTCAGCATCTCAAAATCACTGTTGTCCAACATAAAACTTAAAGAAAAAAAAAATACCCACTTATACTATACTTTCTTGAAATCATTTTCCCATGTTTCACCAGCCAAGCCTTCCTATCTTAGTGACCCTTGAGTCATTTGGATTACTAGTTTAAATACTAAACTACTTTCTTTAAGTCTCTGAGTAAATAGATCTATACTAGTTTTCCTGCCTGAAATCTGTACAGCAGATTCAGATAGTTGATGGTTTGTTATATCACTGTGACTTAAATATACTCTATTGTTGGGCTCTGGAATCTATACTTTTTTTGTTTTTTTGCTACTGGGGATTAAACTAGGGGCACTTAACGTCTGAGCCACATCCCCAGTCCTTTTTTATATTTTATTTTGATACAGTCTTGCTAGGTTGCTTAGGGCTTTGCTAAGTTGCTGAGACTGGTTTTGAACTTGTGATCCTCCTGCCTCAGCTTCCTGAGCTGCTAGGATTACAGGCATGTGCCATTGTGCCCTGCTCAGAATCTATATTTAAAATTGATACTTCGTGTTTGATTTTTTTGCACAAGAGTCATATCTTTTATTTTTCTTTTAATTCAGAGTACTGTGAAATTACCGCCTATAAATTTTATATCTCTTTTGCTCCCCTCCCCCAATAGGATTCAAGATGGATTAGCATCAAACTTCACTTCTTTAACAAAAGTTCTTTATGACTTCAATAAAATACTAGAGAATGATAGGATCCTTGGAAGTCCTTTACAGAAACTTGTGATAAACAATTTTGATGATGAGCAGATTTGGCAACAACTGGAATTGCAAAATGAACCAGTTTTACAATATTTCCAGAAGGCAGTTAGTGAAACAATTAAAAATGAAGACATTAGTCTTCTCCCAAAGAATAAAGAACAGGAGTGTGAAGAGGATGGCTCAGAGATGGAAGCTGATAACCAGGAGAATGTAGAAGAAGATTTGAAAGAGGAGGAGGAAGTTTCAGATGTGGGTGGTAATGATCCTAAAGCTGGTGAGAAGGCTAAAAACTCAAGCAAATCTGATATGAGGCAAAGTCCAGTTTTCAGTGATGAGGATTCTGATCTTGACTTTGATATTAGCAAATTGGAACAGCAGAGCAAAGTACAAAACAAACCGCCAGGGAAATCAAGAGAGAAGTCCATAGTAGATGATAAATTCTTCAAACTATCTGAAATGGAGACCTTTTTAGAGAACATAGAAAAAGAAGAACAAAAAAAAGATGATGAGGAACATGAAGATATTGACTTATTTGTAGATATTGATTCTGATGAAGAAGATGAGGAAGAATTGTTTGGAAATCAAAAACTTAAGGTAAAGTTTATGGAAGAGAAAAGAGTACTTTCTTCCTCCTCAGTTAAGATTTTGTTCTTTTTCCTAAGAGTTTTTTTAAGCACCTCAGAATTCACCAGAACGCATATGAAGTATTAGACCAATTGAAAAAAACTGGTGAAGTTAAACTGAAGCTATCATTTCCTTATCACAAAACTGTTCTCTTGATATATGGCTTAAGAACCATTATCATGTTAGAGGTACTCACATGTTTCCCTCAAATGTATTTTCACCAAACACTAAAAATATTTGGGAATGAAAACATTTAATATTTACAAAGGTAGGGGTGTTTTGGAAATAATTGTAGTTAGAAGATTTAAAGATCGGAGTAGTCTTATCAATTATAAATAAGAGCGTATGGGCTGGGGGTGGTAGAGTGCATGCTTAGCATTTGTGAGGCATACAAATAAATAAATAAAGGTATCCAACGAATAAATAAATGCTGTACTTCCATTCAGTTTGTTATATTCCAATTCTTAATGGTTTTGTGGTAGTGTTATTGGTTACCAGTTTCCCCTGATTATTTTTTGGCTGGTAATGTTAAAGTAGGAAAGCAATGTATATATGCAATGTGTGTATATATATACAAATGGATCTATACTTCCATGCAGTTTGTTATATTCCAGTTCTTGTGTTTTTATAACAATGTTACTAGTTACTGGCTTCCCCTAATTATTTTTGGCTAATAGTGTTAAAGTAGGATAGCTGTGTATGTGTGTGTGTGTTATATATATGTATGTATATATACATATGTTTTTATGTATTTTTCTATCTTTCATTAAATGTTTTTAAATCTGTTTGTTTAGTCAGGTAAAAGTTCAAGAAATCTGAAGTACAAAGATTTTTTTGATCCTGTTGAAAGTGATGAAGACATGGTAAGTGATAATGATGGGCTGTGTTCAGACAAAGAAGAGGAAGAAATTACTGAAGAAGAAGCAGAAGAACAAAGCATTTCTGAAACGTGAGTATTTTGAATCATCCTTTACATTATAAGCTAGAAGTATATGTATGCTCATAATTGTCAGTTTATGTTTGTTTTAAGCAGTTAAATTCTCTAAGATCAAATAGTAGATTCTCTGATTTCAGATTATCATTATAGCCTGAAGAAATTCTTAATTTAAAGGGATATTAGAGATCATTTAATGAAGAAAAATATTTCTGGCAGTAACAGTCAAACCTTTGTTGCAAGAAAGAAGCTTTGATTTGCAAGAAAGAAACTTTGATTTGGGGTTTTTTGTTTTGTTTTTAAAGATGGCAATCTTTTTTTATACCTTTATTTTGTTTATTTATTCTTTGTGTGGTGCTAACGCTCAAACCAGTGCCTCATATGTGCTAAGAAAGCATTCTACCATTGAGCTACAACCCCAGCCCTGATTTGGGTTTCGTGCCAATAAAAATCCTCTGAGGTTATTTCTGTGAAATAAGAAGTTTGTATTATAGATTGATGAAAAATTTATTTGCATATGTTGGGCCCTTTTTGTTCTTTCTTACATAGCATTTCACCTAAATAATTCCTTCTGTTGTTCTTTAATAACTTAGTGACTTTGGAAGTTCTGAATATATTTGGTGACATTGTAGATACAAAGGAACTTCAGTAGGGGAAAATTTGTTTTTGTTTTCTAGTGAAAAGTTTTGTTCTTCTTTTGATACACATTTTGTATTACAGGGATGAAGATAATGACCTTAAAGGAAGTGAAGATAGTGAACAGCTTAAAGGCTCAAAAAGAGTGACCTTTGCTTTGCCAGATGCTAAAGAAACTAAAGACACAGATATACTAAATGTAAAGAAAGATTCTGATGAAGTTAAATCCTCTTTTGAGAAAAGACAGGAGAAGGTAATTATTAGGAATTTAAGAAATTTTTGACGTGCTTTGCAAGACTGTGGAACTCATAGTCTAATCTATCCTATTTTTTCTGTGGGAACTACTGACCGTCCTATAAGAATGAAAATCTTGCCGTCACTCTCTAAAGCACAGTATGTGTAGATGCCACACTAAAAGCTTCTAATTGCAAAATCAGTGCTTGCATTTCTTAGCCTGTGACTTTCAGTTGGGGGCCATTGTGTAAAACCTTTGCTTCTTTTCTTTATGCCTGTTATCTTTATACCTATGGCATGTCTCTCCTGCTTAGCCTTCCCTTGAGTCTCTTGTAACTGAGCTTCTCTGGAGAATGCTGCCTATCTCTTTAAAGTGCTCTGTCAATTATTTTTGTGATCGTTACATAGCCTGTATTTTAATTAAAACCATCTCAAACACATCTTCCAAAGTTGATAAAAATTGTTTGCTTATGACATAATTTCAGACAAATGACATGTCACTTAGTTTTAATCGATATGGTGTGGCTGCAATCATTTGGCTCTATCCTTTGTCCTCCTTAAAATTATACAATTAGAAGTGAGAATAGGCAGATAGTGAAAGATAACAAGATACCAAAATAATTATGAAAAGTTTGAGAATCTGAATTATATTCATGATTGCCAGATGGTCCCCAAAAGAAGTCTGAAGGAAAAAAGCACCATAAAAGAAAATAAATTTGAATTATGTCTTCTCACCTCATTTCTCTCACCCTCCCCCAACAAAATGAAAGGTTTGGTTTTACTGTGGGACAGTAAATTACCTTCAAGAAATAGATAATTCAATGCTGTTTAGTCAACTTCCAAATGTAAAGAGTAAAGTAAAACTTCCAAACTTTTTTCTTGTAAAACTATTGTAATGTGGAAAGCTAAACCTGACAAAAGATGGAATTAAAATACACACACACAGTCTCATTATGAATGTGATACAAAAATCCAAAATAGCACAATGAAAAAATAATGCCACAAAAGCAAGTGAATCGCATTCTTTTGAATCCATTTAGGAAGTCTAACTTGGTTGTAATAGGTTAAGGAAAAAGTCTATGTCAGAAAGACTTACCAAAATTTAGTAGTCATGTCCCAATTTTTGTTGTTATTGTTATTTTTGTTTGTTTGTTTGTTTACTTCTATTGAGATACCAGTATGTCTTCCAAAAGTTGCCATCTTGCGTAATGGTAAAATTCTAGAAGTATCTCTTTAAAATCAGGAATAACAGAAAATGTCCACTATTACAATTACCATTTTGTTAACATTCTTCTAGAATTGTTAGCCAGTGCAGCCACAAAATAAAAAAATAAGAGGTAAGAAAAACTAAAATGAAAACACAGGGTACTAAAAGAATCAAACAGATGAGCAGAAGAATAGTTAGGAAAGTTTAAGAGAATTCTGTAAGCTGTACAAGCTGCTATTTTATACACTAAAGTCTCTAAATTGTTGCCTTTTAGAAGTTAGAGAATTAGTGTGCATAGTCTAAGAGTCAGGCTGCAATATAAGTAATTAAGTAATAAAAAATTATGTTAGAGAGCTCAGGGTATAACTCAGTGGTAGAACATTTGCATATTTAAGGTTCTGCCAAGAAAAGAGAATAAAATGCTCTACTAATTTAAATTGATAATGGATTGTGAATAGATAGATCATTTGGATAGAACACAGCCTAGAAATATACTCAATGTTTACTAAGCACTTAATTTCCAATATTTGTGAGTAAATTTAGTGTATTATAAGCATGCATTTCCAATGAATGGGGAAAAGAGATCATCTATAGTTCACCCACCTGAGACAATAGGAATAGTAAGTGATTGGCATACAAATGGTTACAAGAACAAAACAATTACATTAAGGACTAATACATTTCTTTCCCACTTTTAAAATATTATACCCTTTTACATGAGTATTAGCTTAATTTATAAGTAAAAACTCTTGTCTCTTTCCTAGATGAATGAAAAAATTGCATCTTTAGAAAAAGAGTTGTTGGAAAAAAAGCCTTGGCAACTTCATGGGGAAGTGACAGCACAAAAGCGACCGGAGAACAGTCTCCTAGAGGAAAACCTGCACTTTGATCATGCCGTTCGGATGGGTATGGTGCCTGCTTCTGTAAACTCTTTGTTTCTGTGCTTTTTGTATGATTCTGTTTTCATTGAAAAATTTGGGGGGACATTTTTAATTTTAAAGTGTGCAAACGTCCAGAAAAGTTGAAAAAAGAAAACATAAAAATCTGTATGCCATGTCATACAGCTGGATTTCCTAGTTGTTAACGTTTGTTGTTTTTACCTGTTTTGTTTTTTTGTTTTTGTTTTTGTTTTTGTTTTTTTGGTACCACTGAGCAACATCCCAGCTCTTTTTTCTATTTTATTTGGAGACAGGGTCTCATTGAGTTGCTTAGGGTCTCACCAAGTTGCTAGCCTCCTGAGCTGCTGGGATTACCGGGGTGCCACTGTGCCTGGCCCATTTTTACCTTTTTTCCCCCTTATGTATATTTGTGATTGTGTATGCACCTTTTTTTCTCTGAATTATTTGAAAGTAAGTTGATAGCATTGTAAGTCACTCTTAAGTACTTTTATGTGTATCTTCTAGGAATTAGGACATTCTCCTGTGTAACCATAGCACTATTAATCCACTCAAATTTGACATTGCTACACTAATGAACCCAATAGATGTCTATAATCAGATTTCTAAAAGTGCTCTGTTTATGAGGCTTGCAACCTGTCACAGTCCACTAACTAAATTGTAAACTTTCACCTAAAAAACCCTGGTTATCACATCAAATTCTTTCTTGTGCCCATTAAGTACAAATGAGTTTCCATTTTATTTCAGCAGAACAGAGAATGGAAAAGAGGGGGAAAGCCCCCAGTTACATAGGATAGACATGTTAGCACTTATTTCCATATATTTTCTAATGTGGTTCTCAAACTTGAGGAACATCAGAACATTTCTTAAGACATGGACAACTGTTCCCCTTCTCACTTTGTGATTCAGGAAGTGTGGGGTCAGCCCAAGACTTTGCATTTCTAGCAAGTTCCTAGGTGTTGCTGATGCTACAAGTCCAAGGACCACAATTTAAAAATCACTCATATATATCTTCCTAATAAAAACATGTTGTATTTCATTTAGCACCTGTGATCACAGAGGAAACCACCTTCCAACTAGAAGATCTCATTAAACAGAGGATACGAGATCAGGTCAGTAAGAATGAAATTGAACATTTTAAATTTCACTAAAAATTCTAGAAGTAATATGAGAGGATTTGAGCAGTAGTAATGCTTTCATTTCCATTCAATAATATTCTTTACCTTGGCTTTAAGACTAGACTAAGGAGCCAGGTGCAGTGGTGTGTACCTCTAATCTCAGCTACTCTAGCAGCTGAGGTAGGATGGTGAGTTACTTGGGCAGTGTAGCCAGACTCCCATTTCAAAAGAAAGCAGGGGCCACAGGGTTGTGACTACGGAATAGACTCAGGTTGTCTTCAGCTTCTATTGTGTGAGGTACTGCTCTTCACTGGTACCCAGGAAAGACAGGCACTGTGCCTGAGGGGAGAGGGTAATTGGAAACCATTGCTACTGTCTTCCCTTCTGAGTTTTGCTGACCTGTTGAGTGGTGGGAGTAGTTACTGGTACCTGACTTGCCGTGGTCACACCTGGGACCCTTGGTCTAGACATAGTATCAAGCATAACAAATTAAGAGAATGTCTTTTCAAATGTTAATCGCCTAGGAAAGAATTTTTGTGTAAGAGTTGATCTGATTTTGTAAACTTAGAATAAAAGGTATATGACATGCGCCATAAGAGATGGCTTTAAAATGTATGTACCTGAACTTGTGCCTAAAATACAGGGGTATGAAGGAAAAGAGAACTATATGCATAGTAGCTTAAAATTTGAAATGAAATAAAATGAACATGAGGCTTGACTTTTACACAAACTATGATGAGGAAATGTGGAATTAAAGTTGGTAACCAGAATGCTTATTTAAAATAAAAGTTGAAAAGGATATCTAAGTTAATATCCTCTTTGTTTTTTATAATGCTTATCTTTTGTGACTTGAATAATCATTTCTTAAGTTGAAAATTACTCTCTTTTTGCTACAATTCTTGCATAAGCCTAGAAATTATTGTGTTAACTTGTGCTGCACTTAACCCTGTCCATTTCAGGCTTGGGATGATGTTGTACGTAAAGAAAAACCTAAAGAGGATGCATTTGAGTATAAAAAGCGTTTAACGTTAGACCATGAGAAGAGTAAATTGAGCCTTGCTGAAATATACGAACAGGAATACATCAAACTAAACCAGGTAAGGAGGCCTCCAAGTCAATGCTATTATTATGAAAGGAACAAAAGAAGAGAACCAGACATTTTGTGACTGTTGAAATCCTGAAATGGCCCTTCTGTCACCTCATTTAAGGGTGAGACAAAGCATGCTTGGAATGTTGGGGTTACGATATTTCCACTGAATGTGCAGCAACAGGAGGTTTGCTTTGCAATTAGACATTGATCACCTTATACTTTTGCAGCCTGTTACTAACTTTCCAGCAATTATACAGTGCTATACTTTTTAAATCATTTCTCATTGGTATTTTGAAGTTACTGATATATGATCATGAATTCATCTTTTTTGGGTTTTTTTTTTTTTCTTCTTCTTAAATTCTAAAAGTAATCTGTGGTTAAACAACAGGACATGGTCATAATTCCAAGAAGATTAAGTAATTGAATTTGTGTCTTCACTTTGGATTTATTGGGAATATGGTCAATATGTGACCATGTTGAGATGGTATTTTTATTCTGCAAGACCCTTGTAAGGTTGCTATCAGAGTCTATTAGTTAATGCTACTGAAACAGTAGCAGCCAACCAGTGTCCTGATACCACTGTAAAAGGGAAGGACGAGGAATATTTTAATAAAATTACTCCATGACTGCCTTGCAACCCAAGGCAGTAGTCGAAGGGACAATGGATATACAGCTTCGGTAGCTGCTTGCTGTCGATTTCCTGGCTACTTTGAAGAGACTCAATAAATAAAGAAGATACTTGGTAATCATGAGAGCTAAAAATTAAATAGGTAAAGCAACAGTTTATGCCAGTTGTATAAATGATGGTTTTATTTCTCTCTTGGAAGTCAATAGTCAATTATGTTTTTTTGACTATGAATTTGGAGTTGCTGTATATTAATTAAATTAGCTAGGCTAATTCTAGACCCATTCCATTAGAAAGTAGTCTGGGATGATGACCACTATTTGCTGAAGTTTGGTATCCATACCAAAGGTAATAAACAAGGTGATGGTAAACAGCAAGTGGATGAGCCTTACAGTTTCGTATGTAATGTGTATCAGGAAAATTATATCAAATATATGATTTTACAGATATTGCCTAGAATGAGGTGAAAAGATATATATAGAATATTTTTCTGTCTTTTGAGACAGTGTCTCCTTGTGTTGTCCAGGCTGGTTTTAAACTCCTGGGCTCACAATGATCCTCTTGCCTCAGCCTCCCAAGGAGCTTGGACTACAGGTGCACACCACACCTATACCTGGCTTTAAGCATTTTTAAAAAGTGAGTTAAGCAGTATAGCATAATACCTGGACAGGCTGGTAAGTAGGTGCTGTTGACAGACCTCAGAAATATCTGAATGCTTCTTGGGGATCAGGGTCATGGAGGCAGAGCACCAGTCCTTCCTGTTTTAATAAAAACTAACAAAAAAAAATTATCCTTTTAGAATAAGCCACCAATCTGCATTCTATCCCTGTGAATTTAGTAATTTGGACATTTTGTGTAAATGGAGTCATATACTATATGACTTGTTTCACTTAGCAGATTTTCAAGATTGTGGCTTGTAAAATTTTTTTTTGCCTTCTTCCTCTTTAGAAATGCAAATTGCCAGTATTGGTTCCCTTCTTTGTTATGGCTGAATAATGTTTGTGTGTGTATGTATGTATATATATGCGCCACAACTTGTTCACCCATCCATTAATGGGCATTTGGACTGTTTCCTCCTTTTTTTAAAAAATATTTTTCCAGTTGTTGATGGACCTTTAGTTAATTAATTTATTTATATGCAGTGCAGAGAATCAAACCCAGTGCCTCACACATGCCATGCAGGTGCTTTCCCACTGATCCACACCACCTTTTGGCTATTGGAAATAGTGCTGTGTTAGTGTTTGTTTAAGTACACATTTTTAATTATCTTAGATGTATACCTAGGAGTGGAAATGCTGAGCCATGTGGTAGTTCTGTGTTTAACCTTTAGTGGAAATGCCACACTTGCTGCCACCGTTGCCATGCCATTTTACATTTCTACCATCCATATGTAGGGTCTAATTTCTTCACATTCTCACCTTGCTACTACTTGTTATTTTCCCTATTTTTTATAGCCATCCTAGTGGAAGTAGCTTATTCTTGACAAAAGCAAATACCAAAGAAATTAGATTGTAAGTTTTAAATACCAGAGGTGTGGTTTCTGTGTCTCTTAAAGTGATAACATCCCTTGTTGATAGATGCTGGTAGCATTATGGTAGAGATAACTTTTTTACCTTTGTGATGTTTCTTTATAGCTGAAGCATTGGTGCTGAGAAATTGGGAATATCCTCATTGGTCTTTATTGTTCTGAGTATGATTTATTTTAGCTTCTTGCTCTAATGTTGTTGACCTTATTTCCTAAGCAAAAAACAGAAGAAGAAGAAAATCCCGAGCATGTAGAAATTCAGAAGATGATGGATTCTCTCTTTTTAAAATTGGATGCCCTGTCAAACTTCCACTTCATTCCTAAACCAGTAAGTATAACAGTTCACTGTGTAGATAGAGCAGACATGACCTTAATAAAACTTTCTGAGCTTTTGTGAGACTAACTCTTTATTTGTTTTAGGATTTAGTCCTTTAGCAACTCCCTGTAAATTACATTCAGGACCTGAGTTCTGTCCCCATCCCTTTCTCTGTATCTGTCATTACTTTGCTCTTTACCTCTTCATTCCACAGCACATTTGCAACCATTGGGCTGATTGTTCTTTATTCATGTTCATGTTGGCACAAATTGTGTCTGCTATTATAGACACATTTTGGCCCAGAACTTGACACAAGTAAACCCTCAGGCACATTTTGAAATCTTGGGAATTGAAAGAGGAATGAATGTGTTATCTACTTGATTTAATTTAAAAAAATTTTTTTGCCTTCTTCCTCTTTAGAAATGTAAATTGCCAGTATTGGTTCCCCCTTGATACTCCTTTTGTCATATTTAGATTGTTTTTTCACATGCCCTCTTTGTACACTTGATTTACCAATTATCAGCCATCATTTTTTGTTGTCTTTGGACTGTCTCTATATGCTTCAGATTTTTCTTTAAATTGTAGACTGGAACACAATATCCCTAAAAAATAATCAAAGAATAGTCCAGTGGAAGAAATGATTTCTCTTATATTCTGACATTTTTCTCGTACTTAGAATCTAGGATCCTGCTGTTTTTCTAGCTTATCTTTGTTGTGAATTTTCCTGGCGCAAATACTTCTCTAGGTAACTGGAACATGGACAGGACTATGAAAAGGAAAATGACTGGTCAGAAGAATTATTGACCTGCTTTGCAGTAGAAGCTTGTTCACCTTAGATTCACTCTTGTTCCTTCCCACACCCCAGCCTTTCCTCAACTCAGGCAATAGAAGGGTCTGAAGTCATTCTCCTTTGCTCTTCACCAACTGGTGTCCCTCACAGGGACATGCAAGCATTAGATACAAAGAACACCAGCATGAGTGCTCTCTTATTATCATGATCAGTATGGATCCTGTAACTTTTGAGTTTCTTTGGTACTTTCAAAACAAGGGGGTAAAAAAAACAAAAAAAAAAAAACAGAAAGCAAATGGCTTTTGAGTTAGTGTACTCTTTTCTCCTATTCATAATCATTATGTTTATTTTGATATTGTTTTAGTTTTTCAGTAATCCAGTACCATTTCATATTTATGTTTATGAAGATTTATTTTCAAAAGCTGGAAGGTGAGAAAATTTATCAAATAGTCTGTTCTACCACCATTATATACAACTATAATGCACCAATTAAAAAAGGTTGGAAAAAAATAGTCCGTGCTTTTGTTCCCATAAGCATTTTCTTTGCTTCTTTGACTGTATGTGTGCTAGCTTTTTTTCCATAACCAAAGGTAAGGTAATTTTAACGTTTTATGATTTTATGAAATGATAGATAGAATTATTTGAGAATGTTCACATAGGTGGCTGGTGGGACTAGTTTAGTAATGGATGAAAGAAGTGGTGTTTGATACGGCAGAAATGTCATGTGAAACTGTAGAAATAATACTATTGGAATGATTTTGAAATAGAAGACCCTAAAATACCCCATTCTCATATGACTTCAGAGGCATCCTGTTGCTGCCCACTAGCACTGCTTCAATTCCAGTTAGTTTGAGACCTTGGCTGTCAACACGTTTAACATTTTAAGTAATTTCCATAAAGTATTGTATATACGTATGGGTTTATGTTAGGGCTACTTCTGACTTCCCATTAAATGGATTCTCTTTTCAAGCCTGTACCAGAGATTAAGGTTGTATCGAATCTGCCAGCCATAACCATGGAAGAAGTAGCTCCAGTGAGTGTCAGTGATGCAGCCCTCCTGGCCCCGGAGGAAATCAAGGTAAGAAGCCATTGTTGAAACATTGAATATCTGCTTACAAGTTAGTGATTATTGCCAGAGCTCCCTTTGTAGAGTATCATTTTCCTTGAATTTGTATTTTTCGTTCTAATTTATCTTAGCCGTTTCTCAGTACGTCAGTCCTCCATGTCTCTGAATTCTGCATCCATAGAGTCATCCAACCACAGATTGATAATATTCAGAACAAAAAAATGCATCTGGGTTGGTGGTAGAGCACTTGGTTAGCATGTGTGAGGTACTGCAAAAAAAATTTAAAAATAAACAAAAGCATCTACTGAACATGTACAGACTCTTTCCTTGTCACTGTTCCTAAACAATGCAGTCTAGCAGCTATTAGCAGAGCATTTATGTTGTTTTAGGCATTATAAGTCATCTCAAGGTGGTTCAAAGTCTAAAGGAAGATGCGCATAGGTTATGTACAAATGCTTCACCATTATATATGAGGGATCTGAGCATGTGCGAATTGTGGTCCCTGCAGTGGTTTGAACCAGTCCCTTGTAAATTCAGGAGAATAGTATGTAATCAGACTGATATGTTACAGTATTTAAACACTAGTCTCCATCTTCACTCATTATTGGGAGGTACAGGTATGAGATTATTACAAAAGCAGTTTTCATTATCCAGTCAGAATAAATATTTGTGATAATCAAATGGGAATACCAACAGTGATAAGTTTAAAACAGATTGTTTATATTGTTTATATGCTAACATTAATTATCATCTCCCCATTTATTTTATCCATGTAATGCTTATTAGCAATGAAATCTGGAGAAGAATAGAGCATTTGGATATTAGAAGTCTCTGCCATGTGAACATTGAAGCTCTTGCCTTATGTTTAATTATGGTTTCTTTTAGGCCCTCCTCTTCTGACTGGTTTAGCAGCAGGCCCTCTCTTTTCTTCCTCACTTGCTTTGCTAATGATATAGCCACCCTTTTGTTAGTCTTTTCCATCTCAGTGCAGGTGACAGCCCTGGCAGGATGAACTGGCAGCTAAGGAGAAAAGAGGAGATTGAGTCTTCCTAAAGTGAGGTTTCCCTTGCCTCCCTCTGTTCATCACTCTCTGGGAACCCCTGACCTCAGCCCATCGGCTGTCATGATCAGCTTACAACTGGGAATGCCTCAGGCATGTCCCTGAAGCACTTGCTGAAGTCTAAGTGCTGCAGAGAGTTTGCTTTGCTGGCACTGTGAACTTGAGAACCTAACTGTCCATGATGCCTTTGTGAATTAGTTTGGAGGCTGAACTCTTTTATCAGTCTGTTCTGTCAAAGAAACCATCTAGGTTTTAGAGTTAGCAAAGTTATCTGAAACACAGGTGGGGGTTTCTCTGTAGTCTCACTGGACCGTAGACATACAACCCCTTGGCTACCTACCATGCCATTTCCTTGTTTTCTATTTAATTCCCTGAGTTGATATTAGGTTAGATTAATTGTTTTGTTGGTGGTTATATTTTAATAGGAGAAAAATAAAGCAGGAGATCTAAAAACAGCTGCTGAGAAAACAGCTACAGACAAGAAACGAGAACGAAGGAAAAAGAAATATCAAAAACGTTTGAAAATAAAGGAGAAGGAGAAACAGAGAAAATTGCTTGAAAAGAGCAACCCAGATCAAACAGGGAAATACACGAAAGCAGTAGCTTCAGAGAAGTTGAAACACCTGACCAAAACTGGCAAAGTTTCCTTATTAAAGGTAAGGGCAAGGAAAGGAAAACTGCAGAGACCTTTGGGGGCAAGTGAGTGGTAAGCATTGGGCTGTCCCCTTGACTTGAGTGTCTGAGCCAACAAGGCAGCCCAGCTGTGGCATTAAAGGGCACATTGCTCACTGCCTGCAACAGTAGCTTTAAGTGCTATTGAGTTATTCCTGTAGAGTCCTCACAGTAATCTGGGTCCTGGTACCTGTTTTTCTTCCTCTCCCTAAAATTGCAAGAATGTTGTGGTAATATAGAATGTATAGAATAACTCTATGCTAATTGATGTACTGTATTATAATTCTAGTCTATTTTCCTATTTATATTTTAATACATTGTTTTAATTATAACATACTTTTATATTTTGGGTATTTTTTTTCCATATATGATAACACCTTATAGCATGAGCATGTATCGTTTTTAATTGCAGGATGAAGGAAAAGACAAGGCCCTAAAGTCATCTCAGGCATTCTTTTCTAAATTACAAGATCAAGTGAAAATGCAAATCAATGATGCAAAAAAACAAGAAAAGAAAAAGAAGAAAAAACAGGATATTTCTGTTCATAAATTGAAGCTCTAATATACTTTGAATATAATGTATATTTTAATGTATAAGCTTATATTTTATCATTGTTTTGTTTTATAATAAAATTCATGAGAACCTTCTTTACATTAATGGCAGATATTTGAGAATTCCACCATGTACAGTGACAAACGCTTAACACGTTTCGAAAGTCTGCTGGAGTGTTTTTGGTTGTGAACAGGATCCAGCTCCCCAGGCCTTTCTTGTACTGATGCTGCCTGAGTTGATCCTGCTGAGCTCTCTCCCCCTGACCCAGGCCTGTGTGAAGGACAGCCCAGGTCATACATGCCAGCCAATAAGCATAACTGACCTGCAGTCTGAGGAAGGCACAGAGCCAGCCACCTTCTTCACCCATAGCTATCTACAGCAGGAGTTCAGGCTGTAGTCTTGACTTGTCCCACTGTCATATTTCAGAGAACAATAGCATTTTGATGCATTTATATCTTTCCCCTTTGGAAGAGAATCCCACATCACCTGACTGAAGAGTTACAATAGACTGTAGATCACTGTCCATTAGCAGAAGCAGAGAGGACAGGTGTAATCTAAAACTGGTAGAAGCTCAATGCAGCCAGGAAGGTAGATTAGCAGTCTGCAGAGAGATGGCTGTCATTCAGGAAAAGTGCATTTGTCTGGTAGGATCTCATATTATGATTTGATAGAAATGCATTAAAACCTTAGTCAATTAAGCACCAATTCTTTCAGTCCTTTCGTGTTGTAACAATACCTGAGACTGGGTAATTTATAGACAATAGAATTTAGCTTCTTATGGTTATGGAAACTGGGAAGTCTAAAGTCAAGGCACCACCAGCAAGTTTGGTGTCTGGTAAGGGTGGGTCCATGTTTCAAAATCGTGCTTCCTGTGTCCTCACATGGCAGGACAAAAAGGAGCAGAATTCACTACCTCAAGTTCTTTTATCAGTGTGCAAGTCCTATCCCTTTGGGCTCTGCTGTCATTGTTTTCTAACTGTCCTACCTCTTAATAGCATCACATTGAGCATGAAGTTTCAACACATGAATTTGGAGGGGACACATCCAGACCATAGCACCTACCAATACTGAGTTGTAATTTTTTAATCCAAGCTTTATATAAAATAGAGTTCACTGGTATACCTTTGTCTTCTAACCAAGTAGAAGTAATCCCCTGGTCTCCCTCTAGCCTTAAGGAAGGTGTTTTTTAGTGGTGATTTGAGTATTGCATGGCTCTAGGAGTTTATATTTTGTGGCTCTGATTGCCAGTTTCCATTCACTACTGGCTTAATTCTCATTCTCTTGATTATTTCATAATTTGTCAGGATCAGGATGTTGATCTAGAGTGATGATTTATTTGTCCAAAGATAGTTAGATATTTGCAGAATTTATATCAATTTTGGTAGCGTTTTAATTTTATGAAAATAGAATATGTTATTTTTCACTTGTTTGATTTCTCTCAAATTCATTCATAATACAGTCAGCCCTCCATAGGTTCTGCAATTGTAGATTCAATGAATGGTGGATCAAAAATATCAGAAAAGTCACACATGCCTGTAATCCCAGCTATTTTGGAGGAAAAACTTGGACTTGTGCAGAACATGTACAGATTTGTTTTCTTATTCTCCAATAAATAGTAAAACATTTTTATAACACTTGTATTAGGTATAATTCATCTACAGATCATTTAATGAATACAGGAGGACATACTTTGGTTCTACACAAACATGACACCATTTTGTACAAGAGACTTGAACATTTATGGATTTTTGTTATCTGTAGGATCCTGGAACCAATCCCCCACAGATACTGAGAGACAAAACTTTGTGTAGTTGAATTTTATTCATCTCTTTACTGCTGCATAATATGGTATGAATATACTACAATTTTATTTACCTATTCTCTTGAACACATTGATGTCTAGTTTACACTGTGATGAATAATGCCATTTTAACATCTTGATCACAGTGTTAAAAATTTGGGCTCTCATGTCTAAAATGCATTAGAATAGAATTGCTTGGCGGACCCTCAAACAATGCCAATTGTTTTCTGGATTAGTTGTAAAAATTTTGCACTTCTATTACATCTTGTCAGTATTTGTTATTGGTGAACCTAAAAGGATATTTTTGCCCTTCTGGTGGGTAAAAAATATTGCATGTCCGTGTGCCTCTAATTGTTGATAAAATTGAGTACTTTGTCAAGTTTTCCCCTGTGGTTTTTTTTAATTTTGTTTTGTTTTGTTTCCTTTTTTCAGTTTTGGGAATTGAAAACAGGGCCTTGTATACACTAGGCAAACACTTTACCACTGGACTACACTGCATGCCCCCTGTGCATAATTTTTAAGAGCTTTATACATTTTGAAATTCAAAAATTCCAGAAAAATTCTAACAAATTTAGCCCCATTTGCCTTATTCTTTCTTTTTACTGAACAAGTTGAGAAGACATTGTGGACACATTGTGGTCCTTCACCATTCAATACCTGGGTATGTGTTTCCCAAAAATAAGGTCATTCACTTACATAGCAACATGATAAAATCAGGAAATTTAACATGGATACAATGTTGTTATCTAATCCATAGCCTATATTCAATGTTGTCAATTGTCCCAATAATGTCCTTTATACTTTTTTTTCCCCTTGTAGTTCAGGATCATTCCAAGATCACTTGTATTTCATTACCATGTCTCTTTTTTTCCCACTACCATTATAGTTCCTGAGCTTTTGTCTTTCTTGGCTAACAATTTTGAAGTATACAGACCGGTTATTTTGTAGGATATCCTTCAGATTTTGATTCATATTTTCTAATAATTAGATCCAGGTTACATGTTTTGGGCAGGAAGACCACAGCAGTGGATGTCTTTAGTGCCTCATATGAAGATACTTTGTCCTAATGACGCTAATAATGGCAATGATCATTTAATTAAGGTGATGACCCTCAGGTTTCCCCTCTGGAAAGTTACTATTTTCCTTTTTAATTTGTAGTTTGTGAGGATGACACTTTGATGCTATAAATATCTGTTCCTCATCAAACTTTCATCAATTACAGGACCAATTGTTGATTTTGTTCTTCCACACTTACAGGTTGGCATTCTGCTGTAAGGAGCAGCTTTCCCTTCTCATTTATTTATCTCAGTTTGGACCTGGTTTTTATGTTTTTCAATGCTTTATATTTCTTTACTATCATTATTTGCTTTGATGCTCCAATTGTCTGTGACTTGAACAGTATAAGGCTCTTGAAGGTTACTCCCGAATCCTTTTGATATGCCCCTATTCTTTGAGCATTTTTATTTTCTGTTGCTATTATATGTTCCATTCTTATCTTTTCTTGGAATCAGTCATTTTCTGAAAGAACTCATTTTTCTTAATAGAGAATAATATTTATAACCCAATTTCTTATGTGCTCATTGCTAGGCCCACTCAACAGAGGCAGAAAACTGTGATTGTGTGTCTACGGGGATAAAATGGGAACAATATGTGATATGTATGCCATTCATGAGTTCATACCAATATCTCTAATTCCAATTTAAAACCATCATAAGTTACAATCTCGTTTTCACTCTTTCCATATTTGTAATACCTTTTTCTACAGTAAGAAAACTTGCTTCCATTACCTTCAATGTATTTATTCATTTGCACAAGCCTAGAATATACAGGAAGTATTATTAACTCTACAACACTGGGAAAAGGAAGAAATGTATACAGTTGTTAAGTGTAGTGTTCCATATCTCAATTAGTCCAAAGCTTTGTTTTTTTTTTTCACATATTCTGTATCTTTACTGATTTTTTGTCTAGTGCTAGCATTTATTTCTTCCTCGTGAGTCTTTTTTTTTTTTTGCTTCATTTGCTTAGAAACCTGGTTATTAGTTGTATGCCCATTTATGATTTTTATGCCGTTCTTATGAATTGCCCCCTTTGACCTTATAAAATGATCTTGTTTTCTGTGGTACTTACTCCTATGAGGAAGACTACTTTGTTTCATTATAGCATTACAGTTATTTTGGTTAGTATTTGAATACTGTATATTTACCTATACTCAAGTCACTTTCAAATTACCTATGATATGTAGTTAGGAATTAACATGTTAAGTCTAATCTGACAAGTTTTACTTTTTAATTGGAGTATTGTACATTTGATGTAATTATTGACCTGATTATAGTTGGTTTTCATAATTTGCTATTTCCTCTTTTGCTATTTATTTATTTGTGGTGCTGGGGACTAGGCACAGTGCCCTATCACTGAGCTACACTTCCAGGCCTTATTTTGCTATTTTCTCTTTGTCCCTTCTGACTTTATTTTTCTGTCCCTTTTTGTTCTGTCTTCTTAATCAAATAAAACGAATCAAATGTTAATTTTGAATTTAATTTCTCCACTAATACTTTAGCTCTACCTCTTCGCATTAATTTTGTTTTTCTAGGAATTACAACATGCATCCTTATCACAGTCTACTTGGAATTAATACTGTACCTCTTAATATAAAAAGTAAGACCCTACAACAGTGTAGTTACATTTGCATTCTTTTCCCTTATGATATTGTTACCACATCTAATCTAATCTACTCAGCCACAAAGTGTGCTGGGGCGTACTGGACTGCCCAGGTGAGAAAGGAGGTATCCAGGTCTCCCTCAGCGGCTCAGCCAGTGTGAGCCACCAGATTGGGAGTCTCTAGTGTAGCAAGGAAAGGAAATCGATCACTCGAGCCTCCTCTTGCTGAGCCTGTGGAATCGAGACGCCAGATCGGCTGGGAATGCCTGGAGTACCGGCGCGCAGAGTCAGGTGGGAGGTCAGGGCTGCCGGGACGGATGGCGGGTGGCGCTGGCGGCCCTTGCGGAGCGCGTAGGGGCGGAGCGCAGGGCGGGAGACCGCAATCGGTCGCGTGGCCGCGGGTGCTCAAGTCCCTAGACTTGGGCCCCCTGCGCTGGCCGTGTTCGCCTGGCCCCAGGGGCTTCGCAGCAGAAGCTGTGGCGGTGGCAGCCAGCCACGCGTGTCCGCAGATCCCCGCGACCACTGTGGACGTTCGTCTGTGCAGGCCTGAGGCGGGAGCTGCCCTGGGGAACCATCCCGATGGGCCCCATCTCTCGCGGACAGTGTTACCGATGCTGTGCTCTCATAGAAGGATCTGGAGTAGTGAAAAAAATCCCTATTTAGAAACGGGTAATTTTAGATATTAAAAAGGTCTTAAACCTTATAAGTCGAGATCTGTGATTTTATGATAGAGGACACAGTAAAATTACATGCAGAGCTGGGTGTATAGCCTCCGTGTTCTGTTTCATGCCCAGAGTTCTCTCCTCCCAGGATATGTTGACATTCCACTTTTAATTTCATAAGGTGATTTTAACCAGTATGTGTTTTATTTTGTAGGAAGAAGAAATTGTTTAAATGAATAACATGAAGTTACATAAAGTCCCAGTTTTTCTTAGTTCGAGTCAAGAGAGTAAAAGTAAAGCATTGCTATCTTCCATCAGAAATAGCCTGTGTTTTGTTATTTGGATCACCCAATTTTTCTAATACTCATGATGTCAGGAGGGAAATCTCCTGACAAAAAAAGACATCGTAGGAGCTTATCAATCAGCAAAACTAAAAGAAATACATCTAACTCTATTGTTTCCTATTTTAACAATGCGCCACCTGCTAAACTTGCTTGCCCCATTTGTAGTAAAATGGTGCCCCGTTATAGCTTGAACCAACACCTTGATGAAATGTGTGTTAACAATGGTGATATTCAAGCGGATCCAGTACAGGTTGACTTAATGAATTCAAATGTGACCACAGTAGATTTAAGGAATACTGCCTTAGAAGATGTAAGACCAAGGAAATCACCATCAAAGACAAGTTCCATCCATGACCAAAGTGGTTTGTCACAAAACAGCACAAAACAGCACACCAGTCCCTACTTTAAAAGTGCTGATGCTTTGGTGTGTAAAAATCAAGATGAACTGAGAAATCATACTGTGAAAGTCATTTCTTTGGGAAGCCTGTCATCTAAATTATCCAGGAAATACACAGAGGCTAAGAAGTCACTAAGTAAGAATGAGGAATTTACCTATAATTGTCCACAAAGTTCCACATCCACAGCTGTTAGGAGCCTGATTGATAACTGTTCAGATATTGAGGACACGGATCAAATTTTGGAGAACAGTTCTCAAAAAGAAAACATTTTTATATGTGATTCTCTAAAAGAAGAGAATACTTCTGAACATATGGTAAAAGAAAGTATAATAGAAGCTGAAAGCCAAAAGGCTACTCAGAAATGTGGGAAATCCACCTTCACCCCTGGGTTCTCAGATAAAGCTCCCATGTTATTTTCTCCAGATTTAACCCGTGGGAATAATTTGAAGTTTACTTCAGAAGATAGTCTTGTAAAGCAAGAGAGTGTCAAAGACATAGATGATAAAGGTGTTGAAAAACACGAGGCTTGTACTTGTGAAGAAGTAGGAATGACTGTTGCTTCAGAAGTTAAAACACAGTTGTCAAATTCAGAGGCAAAATCTCCAGGTTCTCCATATGCTTCTGAATGGAGTAACTTTCAAGAACTTCTGGAAGGTGAGAGTGACTTAAAGAATAAAATTACTTACAGCATTCCTCCGGAGCAGGGGTCAAGCTGTGGTGTTCCTGATAAGGCACCTCAAACACTGAGTCATCCTTACTATCTGCGGAATTTCCTAGTGGTACTGAAAGCCGTACTTGAGAATGAAGATGATATGATGCTCTTTGATGAAGAGGAAAAGGGAATTATAAGTAAATTTCATCAATTGTCAGGTATCTTCAGCCTATTTGCTTTCAATTTTTCATTTCCCATTTGCTGTCCTAATTGAAGGGTGATGTGATGGGCAGTTACCACAACGACTAGGAGGAGTCATTGTGGTTTTGTGAATACTCCGTAGTAGTAGTAGTAGTAATGGGAATCAGAGTGTCCTACAAGGCTTGTACTCAAAGACATGCCGATAGTGCTAGGTGCTATCTATTGTGCAAGCAGTACTTGGATTGCAATGGAAGCAGCCGTTTTTCCTTTATAGATATATTTAATGGATATAAAATGACCCTGCCAGATTTTTTAAAAAATACACTGTGATTTGAAAAAACAGAACTTCATTTTGGGCGTGTAATCAAGCTTTCTGTTAGATCGTTTTGTGTTTTCACACTCCATTTCCTAAAAAATGAAAGTAAAATAATACAAAATACAGGAGAAAAACCAACCTGAGGCACATTTTCTTCCAACAACATTTAGATTCCTGGACTCTTGCTTCTTCAAGTCAGGTTGTAGAGAAAATGGAAGCTCTAAGGCTTAAATTGGTACCTTTAAAAATGTTAGTCTGTGCCTCAAATCATTAGTAGCCAGAGGTGGTGTCAAGTTGATAATGCAGGTTTAGAGAAAAAGGCACCCTGATGTGGCTGCCCTGTTACAGAGGGTCGTGATGGCTCTAGAACTGAATCACTTCAAGGTAGGAATAGCTTACTTGGTGGTTGTACTGTTTACATGGTTTTCACACTGTCCTCTAGTGCAATGTGGTCATGTCTGACTCCTCAGTAGATTAAAAGAAAATGATCCTAGATATTGCTGCTAATATTTAATGCTTTTGTTGTTATTTTGAGTTTGAGGATTACTAAATTGCCCAGGCAATTTGGATCAAAATTTGGATCCTCCTTCCTCAGCTTCCTAAGTAGCTGGGATTACAGTCGTGCACCACCACATCCAGCTTCTACTATAATATTTAAGAGAATCCACACAGTGGAATTTTTAGGATATTCCTTGTATTATTTTTTAACATGTAACTTGTACTTCTCTGGGCAAGTTATGTCAAGTGTCCATACAGCCTCCATCTCATGCTCTTTTCACCAGGGTAAGGATGGAAAGGCATCACATTGGCTCTTCAATCCAGCATGGTCACAGTTCTTTGGATGGGTGCTGATTATATTCATGTGACTTTTTTTTTTTTTTTTAATATACTGGGGATTGAACCCTGGGGTGCTTAACCACTAAACAACATCCCCAGCCCTATTTTATATTTTATTTAGAAATAAGGAATAAGGTCTCGCTTAGTTGGCTTTGAACTTGTGATCCTCCTGCCTTAGCCTCTGGGATTACAGGTGTGTGACTCGTAGCTCATGTGACTTTTTGAGTAGTGGGAAGATCTGGGCCTCCAAGTAACTGAGAGATATGAACAGTTTCCCTTGTTTAAGTTCAACAAATTCAGTGTATTGCTCTCTGTGGAGAATCATATACAATATGTCTTAAGTAAAAGCTTCCTCTTTAAAGAAAAGAAAGGAAAATGTTGAAAAATTTAAAAACTACAATAACATTATTTTATAATTGGAAGAAATTTAAAGATAATTCAAGTTGTAAGGAAATAGACCTAATAGGTTAATTGTGTAAGTTGACATTGAACATTAAGATAGAGATGACCGCCCTACCTAAGCTCGGTGTTTTTTTGGAAAATTCAGATTATCTTTCACCTCAAATGGACTAATATTTATTAAGCTAAAAGCAGAGAACAAAATAACTAGAATTGTAGGTAGGGCTTCTCTGAGGGAGAAGAAATGTTGACTAGAACATAGGGGGACTTGATTTTAGAAGTTTAAAATGACCAATATTCACTACTAAATTGGAACTTTGTACAATGACTTACATGAAATGATATCATTATACATAAGGTAAAAAATATCTATATTCCTAATAGAGTATATTCACCTCAGGTTTTAAAAGTAAATAGTAATTTGTATGTTGTTTTGGAGAAGAAAAGTAATATTTTCACTGTTTTTCTGTACTTTATCACAGCTAGTGGTCAGAAGTTATATGTAAGGCTCTTTCAACGTAAATTAAGCTGGATTAAGATGAATAAATTAGAATATGAAGAGATTGCTCCAGACTTAACACCTGTGATTGAAGAATTGAAGCACGCAGGCTTTCTCCAGACAGGTATGATCAGTAGAAGAATCTGAGAAGTGAAAAGGTAACCTGAAGAGTTCAGTTTCTGCAGAATTTTGATAGTGTTAGTATAGTGCCATCTCCTGGTTGGTGACTGGTAATAGTAATTGCTTTTTCAAAATCAAGTTTTTAATCTTAGGGCAACAGATTATTCA
Organism: Glaucomys volans; assembly: GCA_020662805.1. Lineage (NCBI taxonomy): Eukaryota > Metazoa > Chordata > Mammalia > Rodentia > Sciuridae > Glaucomys > Glaucomys volans. Next base: position 410,521 of record JAJEJO010000245.1, on the reverse strand, counting down.
TGTGATGGGATAAGCCCGCCAATACAGTGAGAGGTTGTCTGCTACTGCTTTCCTGAACTTGCAGTTTTAGGACCATAAAGTCACCTAGGGATAGATTGTGCCACGGAAGAAATGTATCTTTCCTTGTCTGTCTCTTTCCAGCAAGAAATTGAGTAATTTTGCTCAGATTCCTCATCTTTTTTGAAAGAACAAAGCCGACTTATTTGAAATCAGTATTTCTTCTAAAAACATCATCTACCCACATCCATATAGCTCTTATGCATTGATTGCCTGGGAATTTTTAATTGATTTAAACCTATGTAAACTGTCTTCTCCAATGATACCCTGGGTTGTCTTGTCAGTTCTATTCATTAAATACCTATGCAATATTGTATGGAAACTTAGGTATGAGGAAAATGAAAACTGTGAGCTTTGGATTAATTTTAGGCAAAATAAGCAAATTAAGCCAGTTGGTTCCTTTGGGGCAGAGTTTGTAGTGTGGAGCAGCAGGTAAAGATGAAGTTGGGATGATTGTTAGGGTGGGGCTAGATAGGGTGGAGATGGGGAGAAGTCATGGAGGTTCAGCAAAGGAGCTTGGGTATGAGTAGTTAGGTAGTAGGATCTGAGGCCTTCCATGGAGCATTGCTTCCCACACGTTACTGCCATCTGGTTCACCTGGAAAATGGAATCTTGGTCCCTACTTGATGAGGAAGATCTGACACAGATTCCACAAATTGCCATGTTTGAGCAGCATCCCAGGTGACTGCTGCTGGTGACCTACCTTTAAATATCCTTTCAGTAACAAAACCAGAACCCAGGTGGTTCTTCAGTCTACTGATGATTCAACATCCCTCCTGTGGTTTCTCTGACCTTGACTTCTAGGCTGCCCTCTCACTCCCTGTGCTGCAGCCTCAGTGTTCTTCACCATGCTGAATAAACTTCTGTTTCAGAACCTTGGCCTTTATGTCCCCTCCATGTAGGAGAGTTTCCATGATCTGGCCACGTGTCTTATTCCTCATTCCATTCATCTCTGTGCCATGTCAGCTCATCAGAGATTTGCTTGACTACCCTATGTGAAACAGCCAGCCTCTCTGCCAGGCTCCCTTTGCCTCACCCTGTTTTCTTTTTCTTTTTCTTTTTCTATTTTTTTTTTTTTTTTTTGTTTTTGGGGGTGGAACCACCGGGGGACCCTCCCCTGAGCCACATCCCCAGCCCTATTTTGTATTTTATTTAAAGACAGTGTCTCACTGAGTTGCTTAGGGCCTTGCTAAGTTGCTGAGGCTGGCTTTGAACTTGTGATCCTCCTGCCTCAGTCTCCCAAGTGCTGGGATTACAGGCGTGTGCCCTGCGCCCGGCTTCTTTTTCTTTATAGCACTTATTACCACCTAACATATATAATCATTGGTTTATTTATTATGCTAGGAGGTAAACTTCTTGTGGAAAGGCTGTTGCTCCTTGTAGTATGCCCAGGGTCTTAACATTACAAGGCATGCAGTACACATTTATTAAGTATTTGTTGTGTGTAAGAAGGCACTGTCTAAACTGTGAGGGGTTTTATAGGCAGAGACCATCTTAGTTTGATTCAACCAAATGTGCAGGGCCTGGTATGGTGTCTGGGCCCACAAGGCAGATCATGATTTCTATGTACTGAATGAGCATGTGAGCCAGGAAAGGCCTGTGGGGATAAGAGGATGATCACTCTTGTCACCTGGTTTGAGGAGTCCTTTTGGAGGTTTTGTGATGATAAAAATAGGGAATATATAGTCAGTCCAGTAAGCTATTTAAGCAGGATGCCCAAACCATAATGGCTTTCCACATGTGTCTTTTTTGTAGTCACATTTTCCTTTTTGTGAGAAATTCTATTATTTCAGAACTTCGAAGATGTTTCTATTTTTCATGGTCTTTAATGGAAAGAATTTGGCAAACTCAGCAAATTGGTTTTGGTGTGGGCAAACTAATTAAAATTTATACTGTACAAATTTATTTTATTTGCATCTAGCTAATCTTCCTTCTTTCTTAAGGAAATAAAACTAGAAAGTAGTAAAATTTCTTAGAATAATTTTTCACTTTTTTTTAAAAAAACTATTTTAGAATCTGAATTGCAAGAACTCTCTGAAGTGCTTGAACTTCTTTCTGCTCCTGAGCTAAAAACCCTGGCTAAGACCTTCCACTTGGTAAATCCCAATGGACAGAAACAGCAGCTGGTGGATGACTTTCTCAAATTGGCCAAACAGCGTTCAGTATGCACTTGGGGCAAGAGTCAGCCTGGAATCAGAGCAGTGATTTTGAAAAGGTTTGTTGGTTATATTATAAAGGCAAAATTATTAAAAATGTTGATAGTCAATACTAACTTCTTATAGATTGTATGCTTTTTATAATTGTAATGGCTTTTTCAGGTGAAATTAGATTGAGAAGCCTGGAGGAGTCTTAATTATAATGACCTAGGTTCTTTCTTAGCTTATTTTAAGCATAGAATTATACTGGCCAGGCTCAGTAGCACATGCCTATAATCCCGGTGACTTGGGAGGCTGAGGTAGGAGAATCTCAAGTTCAAGGCCAACCTCAGTAACTCAGTAGCGAGATGCCGTCTCAAAATAAAAAAGTAAAAAGGACTGGGATTTATCACAGTAGTAAAATGCCTCCAGGTGCAGTCATTAGTCTAAACAAAACGAAACAAAACAAAACAAAACAAAACAAAAAACCTTACTAATTTCTGGGATCAAAAACAATCAGTAGGCAATAAAGACAAAATAATAGGTCTTTGGTAAATTCTAGTTTGTTATTATCCAAGAAACATAGTTTTAATTGGTATTTTTACAGATTTTAGGGCAAGCTAACTTTGTCAAATTTTAGTTAACTTTTTGTTGAAATGTAATTAGTCATAATATACCTCTTTTCTTTTTTTGGTACTGGGAATTCAGTGGCTTTACCACTGAGCCACATCCCCAGCACTTTTTATTTTTTTATTTTGAGGACATGGTCTTGCTAAGTTGGTTAGAGCTTGCTATATTGCTGAGGCTGACCCCAAACTTGTGATCTTCCTGCCTTAGCCTCCTAAGTTGCTGTGATTCTAGGAATGTGCCACAGTGCCTGACATTATGCACCTTGTTTTTAGTTTAAACATAACAATTTGCCAAAACTGTGGATTGTTTTATTTTGTTTGTTTTGTTGTTTCTTATTCTCAGGAAGCCCTTGAACTGTTTCATTTTGGGAAATAGTATAACAACTTTTAGAGTCAGTTTTGCCTATGTAATATGTATAATCAAATGATGTCAATTTTAGTCTTGGAATCTGCTGTTCTGGAGTAGTTGAAGATGAAATGAGATGATACTTTCAAAATCACTTAACTATGTCATTTTTGCTTATTCTGTTTATATAAATGATAGTTCATTTTAATAAATTATATATTTAGTTAGTTGACTTTAGAAGTATAAAATCCTCATCCCTGTGGCATGTTAAATGTCTTCTAAGTCCTTTTTTTATGTTCGTATTTCATATCTGTTTAATGTTAACCTTAGGGCTGGGGATATAGCTCAGTTGGTAGAGTGTTTGCCTCATAAGCACAAGGCCCTGGGTTCAATCCCCAGCACCGCAAAAAAAAAAAAAAAAAAAAAAAAATGTTAACCTTACATGTAACATTTTATAGTTAACATGAAAATTAGCCGTTTTCTTTCATTATTATGCACTTAGCATATGAACAGATATAGTAAAAGAAATAAAGTGAACATTTCTTATCACTGACTTTAGAGTTGCAGGAAAGTAAAATTCTCAAGGCCACTTCTATTGTACTAAAATCTTTTAAGATTTTACTTCTTTTTTCATTTTGTTCTGAGTCCCAACAGTAGAATTTTAGTCCCTGACAGCCTGTACTATGACAGTTCCTAGCTGTCTTCTCTTTGCTGTTTCATGAGGAATAGAAAAAGGTGCAGTTATACTTCTTAATATTAGTGGAGAGTCCACACTCAGTTTTCCATGTTTAATGCTTCCTCTTGCAGCCCAGAGGCTTGCTCCTCTTGGGGCATCCCTGGGACTCTGTGTGCAGAAGGAAAAAGTAGGCACTCCCCATGTTGTGTTGGGATTGGAACACAGGAAGTCTTGCATGCTAGGCCACCACTGAACTCAGAACCATCCCACTCAGAAATGGGCGCTTTTTTTGTTTTGTTTTTTGGGAGCAGGGATTGAACCCAGGGGTACACAACCACTGAGCCACATCCCCAATCACCTTTTTTAAAAATTTTAAATTTTGAAACAGAGTCTCACTTAGTTGCTTAGGGCCTTGCTGAGTTAGTGAGATTGGCTTTGAACTTGGAATACTCTTGCCTCAGCCTCCTGAGTCACTAGGATTACAGGTGTTACACCACTGTACCTGGCAAAAGTAGATACTTTTTGAGTCTCTGTAGATGAATAGTTTTCAATAAAATGAGGTGCAATAGGAATCCCACTCTTTTCCCTCAGGTCTCTGATAGTAGCCCTAATCTCTATAGTGCTCCCAGGGATGCAGCACTGCTTTTGGTTTAATATCTTCTAGATGTGTTGGTATGAGGTACTCACCACGATAGTGGTTCTCAAGTGATTTTTAACCTCCAGGGAACATTTATCATCTTCTGGGGGGTATGTTTGGTGCTGGTGCTCATAGCATCCTATGAGTAGAGACCAGAGTTGCTGCTGAAACATCATCTAATGCACAAGATAGAACCTACAACCAAGTATTATCCAGCCTAAATTCAGTAGTGCTGAGGTTGAGAAAACTGCTACAGGTTCTATACTTAATTTTGGCCTTCAAGCCCACACTGCAGGCATCTAGAATTAAACCGAATTTTCTCTGAGATGACCCTGGAATGGAGATATTCCTGGATTACTTCGTACATTAGCAAATAGCACCAAACCTTGATATAGATTTGTACCATTTCCTGGTATACAAATGCTGCTGCCTTACCAAGAGCTTTTGTTAGTAACATTTTAAATAAATATTTATTCTTTTAATCTAAATTGCTACCAAAATCAATAGCTGAGAATTGGTAATGTTGAAGAGGTATTACTTTTATGAGTTTTCTTGACATTTTAAATGTTCATAACCATGGTAAACCTCATCCTGTTCTGTGGTTAGGGAAGGAAACACTTTTATTGAGCCAAACCATGTGTAAAACCATTTGGAGATAAAAATTCAATCAATCCTGTGTCCCTAAGTGGGACTCTGAACTCCAGAGAGGTTAAGTTTCACACAGCTGGAGGTGATAGATTTGCTTTAGGTGTAGGATAATGAGTGCCATTTATCAATTTTATCTGAGAATAATATGCAAAAATCTGACATTTAAATGCTTAATAACCAGAAAGACATTTCTATATTGTATGTTTTTTCAGAGCCAAAGACTTGGCTGGACAGTCACTGCGAGTCTGTAAAGGCCCCAGGGCTGTGTTTTCTCGGATCTTGCTACTGTTTTCATTGACAGACTCCATGGAAGATGAAGAAGCTGCTTGTGGTGGTCAAGGTCAGCTTTCTACTGTGCTGTTGGTCAATCTTGGCCGAATGGAGTTTCCTAGTTATACCATCAATCGGAAAACCCAAATCTTTCAAGACAGAGAAGATCTTATTAGGTAGGATCATGTTAACTCACCCTACTATCTGTGTAAAGTTTAAAATTGAATAGATTTTACTATTTTTACTTGTAGCCAAAGTAGACACATTTAAGTTCATAGCCAAAACTATTTTTGAAGTTTTCGTTTCTTAGTTTTTGCCTTACTTACGTGCATTTCTAAGTTTACAGGGAGAATGTAGAAATGCGCTTAGATTACAGTTGCCAAAACCAATGTGTTTTCAGTTAGAACTACAAAATTTTTCCCTGACTTATGTTCCCAAATAGTTTTGGCAGGAAGCAGTTTTTTAATACAGACATTTAAACAGATCCACCTTGTGAATATGTTGTTAGCATGAATAAATGGAAAATGAATGTTTTCTTAGTAATAACACTTCAGATAAAGCTGAACACTAATTTATATTGGTCCATGGATTTAGTGAAAATTTGGTTTGATCAGCAAAGATGGGATTTGATAAAAGGTTTTACAGGCAAAAAATGAAAAACAAAAAAAACTTGGATTTCCTTTAATTTTTAAAATGTCACTTTTGATTCTTGATTTAATATTTATGACTCAAAGTTAACTGAAATTGATTCAGGTATTGCTTTTGAGAAAATTTTTTAAGTGCTGTCTAGAATAGCGATGTGCTTTAAATAGTAAGTTTTTATTTTATTTTATTTTTTTATTGAACACAAGTGGGGTAGAACTTTTCATTTCTATGGTTGTACACAATGTAGATTCACAGGATTCATGTAATCTTACATAGGGTAATACTGTCTGTCTCAGTCTCAGTCTTTCCTTCCCCCACCCCCTCCCGTCCCATTTTCCTCTACACCATCCTAAGTTCCTCCATTCTTTTCTTGTCCGCCCCCCCCCCACCGCACCCCCATTATGTATCATCATCCACTTATCAGAGAAAACATTCAGCCTTTGTTTTTTTGGACTTGGCTTATTTCACTTAGCATAGTTTTATATCCAAAGGACTTAAAATCAGCATACTACAGTAATGCAGCCGCATCGATGTTCATAAGCTGCTCAATTCACAATAGCTAGATTGTGGAACCAACATAGAGATAACTGAAGTTGAAGAATGAATAAAGAAACTGGCATATATACGCAATGGAATATTACTCAGCCATAAAGAAGAATAAAATTATGGCATTTGCTGGTAAATGGGTGGAGTTGGAGAATATCATGCTTAGTGAAAAAGTAAGTTATTGAGGAACTGGGGTGTGACTCAGTGGTAGAGGCTTGACTAATGTGTATGAGACCTTGGTTTCAATCCCCAGCACTACCAAAGGGAAAAAAAAAGTAAGTTATTGAAATTATCTAGTAACTTCAGTTAGTAATCAGTTTATAATTACTATAAACTGATTGTAACCTATTTTGCCTTAACTGCCAGAAAACTTAATGTCTTACTTGTGTTCAAATGGAATAACTTTCTTAGCCAAATTTTTGTTTTTGTGTTTGGTACTAGGGATTGAACCCAGGGACACTTAACCACTGAGCCACATCCCTAGGCCCTTTTTATGTTTTTTAATTTTTTAAATTAAGATGCATTATTCAGTTAGTAAATTGAAAACAAATACATCATACACTGTGCATACAGTCACTTAATATTGTTACATGTTCCTATCAGTATTAACCATGTTTATTAACTAAATAATTTATTTAAACTCCTTTCCACAGGATATAGTAATATCTTTTTCTTTAAGCACACTTTTATGCTAAGCATTGGCATATTATGGTCATCAAATATTTTTTTAACAGACAAAAAATCATTTTACCATCACTTTAATTTTTAATCATTTTTAAGTAAAAAGATATTTTCCATATGTTTGTTCAGTATTCATTCAGGAATCATTTGTATATTTTCTCACTATTTCTATGGAATTTTAAATTTTTATTAAAGTGTTGATTTTTTTTTTACAGATGCATTTTGATTCATTGTACACAAATGGGATTGTGAAACCACTCTGTGCCTCAGTATCTTGTCTGTAAAATGGGGAGAATAATAGTATATTCTTATAGATATGTGTGGATACATGTAAAATGCTTACCACCTGACTTTTGCAGATTCCTAGTACATGTTAGTTAATATTGTAATTGTCATTGTTACTATTATATCTAGGCAAATTGCTTTTTAGTTTCGTGATTGACAAAACCATAGTTGACAAGTTCATAAGTGAGAGGACTAGGGTGAAGAAATAAGCCATCTCCTATTCTTTCTAGAAAGTAGGTATGTTGTAAAAACTTCCTTTTTTATGCAAAGGGCCTTAACATGTAAATAAAATCAGATTTAATTGACTTCAGGAAGGGGGTCACATTATATAGTAGCTGGTAGTGTGATACCTGGCCTGGGAACCCTTTCTGCTCATTTTTGTACATGAAATAATTGATCCTCATTTATTCAATAAGAATGGGTTAAGTGTTAAAAATCTGTTATGTCTCTAGGTAGTGGAGGTGCAGCAGTGAACAAGATAGGTTGCTGTCATCATGGGGTTACATCTCCCTGGAGAGATAGGTAATAAACAGAGTAACTGCCATGTGTGAAAAGTCTCTGACAATTGAAGGGAAAGGTGGAGAAATTCTACTTTGTAGATAAAGTGTCAGGGAGTGGCCCTGGAAAGGTGGCATTGGAAATAAAACAGAAGAATAAAAAGGAGGTAGCTATGTCAGGGTCTTATTTTAGGCAGCTTTTTCATTTTGATGATTAGAAAATCTGACAAAAACATTTAGAGGAGGAAAAGTTTATTTTGGCTCTGGGTTTCAGAGGTCTCAGTGTATCAGTGGCTGACTTCATTTGCTCTATGCCTGAGGCGAGGCAAAATACCATGGTAGAAGGGCAAGGTGGATAAAAGCAGCTCAGGACATGGCAGCTACAAGCAGAGAAAGAGGTCCACTCACCAAGGATAAAATATATACCCTAAAAGTATGCCTCCAGTGAACTACTTCCTCTGGCCACACCCTGCCTGCCTAAGGTTACCACCCAGTTAATCCATCAGTGGATTAATCCACCAGTAGATGGCATCTTTCATAATGTGTTTCCCCTTCAAACATTCTTGCATTGTCTCACAGGTGAGCCTTTTGGGGAAACCTCTCATCTAAATTGTAAGAGTCTGAATGCTTGCTTCCTAGTGAGGAGGTGAGCTGAGTGTGTACACAGGCCTTGAGGCAGGAAAGAACTGGCTGAGTTGGAGAAACTCAGGATGTCTCCGGCTAAAACTTGGGAGGTGGGGGTCAGTGGTGTTAGGGGAAGTTACTCAGGGACCAGGTTTGTAGGGGTCAGAGGATAGTCAGCTTCCGAGCTCTAGTGAGTAGACTGAATCTGTTACTAGAGTAGGGGAAGCTGTGGAAGAGATTAGGCAGGTCGCCAATCCATTTCATGCTTTTAACCAAAGCATTCAGTGGAGTCAGGGTTAGAAGGGAACTGACCTTGGTGGTGGGAGCAGGTAGATAAGCTGAGGAAGGAAGAGCTTATATTAAATCTATGGTCTTGACTCAAACAAAACCAGTCAGCCTGGTTCTGTATTTTCTTCAGCAACATTCAGGGCCTTGGGCACAGGCTGTGAGGAAGCAGTCTGTGCACACAATGATTGTGGCCCAGGTAAACGATGTCTTTCTCAGAGACAGCTGGACTAATAGGCTTTGGCTGGGTGTGTAGTCTGTAAGGACAGGAGACCTGTGACTGATGGATAATGGTGGTCAGAGCACCAGCTAGGGTCTTGGAGAGCCAGAGGAAAAAGGTGCTATTCTTAGCTTAGCAGTTCCAGTTTGATTCAGATAAGTGATAGGCACCATATGCATGAGTCCAGATGGTGACAAGGGCTGGCCTGGTGTTCATGGAAGAAGATGGGGTGAAGTATGATGGGGTTGATTTCAGATGACCTCTTGGAAGTGGGATATGGCTGAAGCTATGATGCAGGGTGCAATTTCTGTTTTTTTATTGACTCAATTATCCATTTGCATAGGCATGAAATAATTAGATCTATGAGTGTTTTCATTTGGAGGCATTTTCCTTTCCTCTTATTGTATAATATTTATACATACTGATACTGCATGCTTTGCTTTAAGACATGAGTCAAATACAGTGAATTCAAAGTGCTGCAGAATCCACTGGTGAAATATCTTTGATTTTGATATCTAGAGAAGCAATGGAAAGTCATATTTTTTCAGCTAAGTGATGTTATTAAATTTCAGCATTTCCGTCTTCCAAAATGCATTCCCAAAGTTGCTTTTGAAATAGCCTAAGTAATTCTGTTAACTTGGATGGCATACCTCTGACTACCTTTGGCTGTAAATGATTAGTTATCAAATTGACATTATAATCTCTGAAGTCAATTATGTGTTTATTTGGTGGCCGCCAAATTGTTGAATGAATGGAAGAGTGAGTGTCAAAACGTGCGAATGATGAGCTGATTAACATCACATCACATTTATATAGTGGAACATATTATGTAATCATACAGTGTGAATTGGGCAGCCTGTATTGGTTCTTCAGCCTTTCCAGTTATGTTAAGTTAGTACTATAATAAAATTTAAATAACCCTCACATTTTAAAAAACACACTTTTACCCTTCAGAGTTAGATCTAGCAGCTAGGATGCAGTATTTTTTATGGAAATACTCCTTAACATTTGAAACTTGGATGGCATTTTCCCCCAGATATGCAGCAGCTGCGCACATACTGAGTGATATTTCTACTGCGATGGCCAATGGGAACTGGGAAGAAGCTAAGGAGCTCTCTGAAAGTGCAAAAAAGGATTGGAACAAGCTGAAAAATCATCCTTCCCTGAGGTTAGAGTTTTGTTTTGTTTTCTCCTTTCTCTGTGCTGGCAATGGAACTCAGGGCCTCACATGTTACGAAAGTGCTTTATCACCAAGCCAGACCAAGGTACCTACCAAAATTTCTCATTGATCATTTTGTACCAACTCCTCAAGCTAATTTTGTTCATGAATATTGTACTCCAGTTAATTTGTGGTCAACCTAGGGTAGAATTGTTAAGTTTCTGCTGGATTTTGAATGTTTTTCCCATGAAGAGTTAAGCAAATTTTATATAACTCAGATCCCTGCACAGCAGACATTCAAGTGAATACTTACTCAGTGATTAGCTTGCCATCTTTCAGTGCTTTGGCTTCCCTGAGTACAGGAGAGCTGAATTTAAATGGGAGGGAAACCTAGCAGCAGAACAGAGATGGGGTATGTAACAGGTATGTTTCTCCAGTGGAAACTCAAGTGCATGTTATTCTGAACAGGACAGCGTAAGTGAGCATTGAAAGTTCCAAGTGCACATCACATGATCTTTTATTGTTGTGTTTAATAAATGTTAAGAAATGTTTTCCTTTATTGTTAAATGGATGAGAAAATAATTAGGATTATTCAGTGCCTCTTTCAGAAAAACATTTAGGAAACACATTTTATAATGAAATAATATTGACTTGAAAATCAGCAGTAAGTTAGGTTACTGTAGGACAGATTGATAACCTTCTTCTGCGAAAGGCTAGAGAATCAGCACTCAAGGTTTTGGTTCTCTGTGGCAGCGACTTTACCATCGCACAGAAACAGGTACAGGAGAGAAAGAAACGAATGAGAATGGCTGTGTTCTAGTAAACTGTATTTATGGGCACTGAAATTTGAGTTCCGTGTTAATTTTCTCGTGCTTTAGAGTATTATTCTCTTTTTGATGTATTTTATTTAAAATGGTAAAAACCTAGGAGGAAGGGAGGAAGGGATGGGGAAAGGTTGATCCATGGGTACTAAGTTGTAGTTTGATAGTAGGAAGAAGTTTTAGTTTGCTGTTGCACAGTAGTAGCTTGATTAAGAGAGTGATTGTGAACTGTTCATTTCCAAAAATCAGAAGATTTTGAATGTGTTTTTCATAAACAGGTTATAGATGTTTGAAGAGAAAGATATGTTTAACGTGATTATACCTGTGTGTTTATCAAAACATTATAGAGTACTCCATTAACAAGTACAGTTTTTGTGTTTTTATGTGTCAGTTAAAAAATAATTATGGGCTGGGGATATAACTCAGTTGGTAGAATGCTTGCTTCATAAGCACAAGGCCCTGGATTCAATCCCTAGCCACCGCAAAAAAAGCAAAAAAAAAAAAAAATTAAAAATAAATAATAGCAATATGTACAGAAAAGTAAATATAAAATACACTTTTAAATATATATATTTTTAAAAGGTAAAATCCATTCTTCCTTTGTAGAGCTCAGAAAATTAGGGATTTGGCCCATGGGCTGGGTTTTGCTGACCTTGGTTCAGAATATTACATAATGTTCTCATCTCTCTCTGCCATCTGAATGACCTGGGATAGGGTAACTAGCTATGAGAATGTAGGTTTATAGTATAAAAATTGCATACAACTCTAAGTATTTAGAATACTTAAAAGATAAGAATTCAGTTGAGTGTGGTGGCATGTACCTATAATCTCAGCTACTCAGGCTGAAGCAGGGGGATCCCAGGTTCAAGGCTAACCTCCTCAATTACTGAAACCGTGTCTCAAAATAAAAAAATAGAAAGGTCTGGGGTTGTAGCTCAGTGATAGAGTATCTCTGGGTTCATATCCCTAGTACAACAACAATAACCACGAAGAAATATAGGAATTTGATCTGCTTTGTCATTTATAATTATATTATAACAAATAAACCTAATTATTAAACCATACATTTCCATTTCAGATACCATGAAGAGTTACCACTCTTTCTACGATGTTTTACTGTCGGATGGATATATACAAGGATTTTGTCTCGGACTGTTGAAATCCTGCAGAGACTTCACATGTATGAGGTTAGAGCACCAGTCCCTCCACTGCCCTGTTCTGAGATGGCAGCGATAACATGTGAAAGAAACCTGCTAGGCTCTCTGCTTTCTCGCATGCATGATCAGCACATAGTAATACGATGCAAGTGTTTAATGTAAGTAACCTGCTGTCTCTTGGGTTAGTAGAAGGAAGACAGCTAAAGACCAGCAGCTGTTTTGTTTGCTTGTGAGTTAATGAGTCACTGTAGTGGGATGGCCTGGGGGTCATGGACACAGCCCAGTAGGCAGCCTGGGACCTAGTCTCTTTGAGAACATGGTGCAAGACGTGGGAGATTCCCTCAAATCTCTGAGGTGGAACTCTCACATCTCCTTAGACTTCCCTGTCAGCTGCCAAGGATTATCTGAAAATAATCTACAGTTACAAATCAGAAATATGGTTAGGGTTCTTATACTAAACTTTGTGACTTTGCCAGAGCTCCCTTTTGTTGTGCTTGATATTTCTATTGGAAAATGATGTTTTTATAAAGAGGATATACTAAGCTGGGTCTTAACCTGGGATCTGTGAATCTCAAGAATAATAATGATGAGTTTTGGGGCGACTGTGAACCCCAGAATTACGTGTGTACACGGTGTTTTTGTATTTTTCTGGGATAAACATTACATGTTTGAAAGAGATGAACCACAGAAGTTCATCTGAGAAGCCCCTGTCCTTTCAGCCCTGGTCCTTGACTTTAGAAAGATATGCATTATAAATATACTTTAAATATACTTAATAGTCCTTTTGCCTTCTGAATATAATTACAGTTGATTATTATTATTATTATTATTTAGTCTAATGGGCTTTCTTTGTTTTTGTTGCAATAGGAAGCCGTTAAGGAACTGGAAAATCTTTTGTCACAGAAAATTTATTGCCCTGACAGCAGAGGCAGATGGTGGGATCGACTCGCTCTTAACCTACACCAGCACTTGAAGCGCCTGGAACCGGTATGCAAGAATATACCCAAGGCTCTTTTCACTTTTAAATGAGTTTTTTAAATAAGGCAAAATTTTAAGTACTCTTATCTATTTATTTTGGTGCTGGGGGTCAAATGCAGGACCTTGCACATACTATGCAAGCAATTGCCCTATCTGTCCCCAGCCTGTTACATACATTAAAATTCTAAATGTAGTTATTTCTACTTTTATTTCTTTTCTTAACATTCTTTGTCTGAGTTCTTTGACTCCTAAAAGAAATAACATAAGCTTTAAAGACGGGAGACTGCTACCTTCTCTTCCCTGATTGGGAAAATGGGTTGATAGCAGACTGTGTTGGGATTTGGGAGTTAGTCAAGGAAGAGGGTCAGCCCTCAGCAGGTGCCTTCTTGGCAGTGTGGTTTGTTTTGTGGTGCTGGGGTGGGACTCAGGTCCTTACTCATGCTAGGCAAGCATTTCCAGGAAGCTACATTTCCAGTACCTAAGGGAGTGTTTTTGTTTTGGAAATGGTAATTTTATTTGCTTATTGCCCAGGGCCTCCAGATAGAAAGAATGATGGAAAATTACTTTCCTTATCTTACTGCAAGTGCTTTATGAGTAACTCTTTGTTCTTCTGTGAGATGTTTTGCTGTGCCACTAGGACATATGTTGTCTTAACTGTGAGCAGGCCACATCTTCTTCAGGGCACCAGGGCTTCCTGTGCTGGGCATCTTGGGATTCTGCAGCACCATAGCCAGCAGGGTGGGGCCTCAGAGGCTGTTGCTGCTGAGCCAGGCGACAACAGTGGCTCTTTGTGCTGCTGCCTGTGGGTCCCCCTCCCTGTCTACATTCCAGCCCTGAATTCAAGTTGAATGGAGGGGACTGTGCTCTGGGAGGTTTTGTTTTTTCCAGTGGCATATTAAGTGAATCAGGGTGATGTAGGAGTGGAAAAAAATTGGCCATGGAATGTGAAATTTGGATATAGTATTTTTACTGCCTTTCACTGAAAAAGTGCCTTTTTACCTCAGGTGCCTTTGAAGAGCCACTGGAAGCTGTTTTCTCTTGTGAGGGTGGGCACAGTGCCCCCTTTCCTTTAAGTGTTCCTTGAGGCTAAAGTAGCAAGGGAAGGCCATCTCTTGGCCCAGCTCCAAGCATGGAAGGGACAGAGCTTGTGTTCTTGCTGCCTGTTTCTTTCAACATATCAAAGGCTCAAGGATGTTGCAGCCTTTTCCCTGGTTTATAGTACTTCTCATGGAGTCCTTCTCTCATAGTCACAGGGGCAGATAGGCTGTTGAGCTTATTTTTGATTGATGGTAAGAAACTTACTGTTCGTTTTAACCTTTCTCAGCAATCTCACTGGCCACACTTATAGCCCTCAAGATCATGTTACCATTCCTTATGTGCTTTATGTCAGTCTCTAGGGCAGAAGCCATTAGGAAGCATACTTATTCTTGCAGAGTGGCAGGTGGCCAGCCAGGGGCCACAGGACCAGGGTGAAGCTAGTCTGGCTATTCCCTCCCTGTGCCAGGCCTCTACTGCCTACTGTCTCCTGCCAAGGAACAGAACACTCTCGAATGGCCATTTTCACTTGTTGACTCCTTTTGTCCCTTCAATTCCTCATAACCCGAGCCTTCATTGATTTTTCAGTTTCTTTTCTCTATTAAAATTTTATTGTAAATTGTATGTAACATATGTAAAATTTGTCATTTTAACAAATTTTAGTTGTACAATTCAGTGGCATTGGTTGTGCTTACTAGGTTGTACAAGCATCTCTCCTGTCTATCACTCCAAACAGAAACTCTGTAACGATTATGTGAATTTCCCCCTTTTCTTCTTCCTCAAACTCCTGGTAATTAATCTCTGCTTTATTTTCTGTCTCTGAATGTGCCTCTTCTGGATATTTCATATATAAGTGGAATCACACAATGTTTGCCCTTTTGTGTCTGAATTATTTCACTTAGTGTAATGTTTCCAAGCTTTGTCCGTGTTGTAGCATGTCAGAACTTCATTTTTATGACTGAATTATAAATAATTCATTGTCATATAGACCACCTTTGGTTTATTCAATCACCTATAAATGGATGCTTGGGTTGCTTCCATCTTTTGGCTGTTTTGAATAATGCCCCCATGAACATGTACAAGTGTGTGTCTACGTCCCTGTTCCAGTTTCTTTGGGAATATTCCTAGGTGTGGATTTTTGGGTCATGTGGTAATTTTATTTTACTTGCTTCAGAAACCACCAAACTGTTCTTCACAGTGTTTGCACAGTTTTTCTATTTCCACCAAAAAGGAACAAGGGTTTCAATTTCTCTATATCCTTGCCAACGCTTGTTATTTTCCATTTTTCCAATTTTAGCTATCATAGCAGGAATAAAGTGGTATCTTTCTCTGGTTTTCAGTATTTCTCGTTTATTTGTTCAACTTGGAACAACCTTAGGAAATACATTTAAATCCTCTGAATTTTAGGTACCTTTCCCTATAAATAATGAATTGGGCCCACCCCTGTGGTCTGTACTGTATGTGAGAGCCACCTGGAAGCTTTGACTAGTCAGTTTCCTAGGCTTCTATTGTGGAGTTTGTCTCATTTTGTGGATCAGGGGTGGGACACACAGTTTTTTTCACTGCCCCCCATCCAGATGAAATTCTGAGAACCACAGATTCAAGTTTTCCTCTGAATTCTTCTAGCCCATAACGCAGGGATGTCCTGAGGGACATGCTCTTGGTGAGGAAGGGGCCATGGGATCTACAGTCGAAATGAATAACAGGCTGGTTGTGCTCCTGTATGTATACAATGAGGATATGGTTGATCTGTATATTAAAAATATCAGAAAAAGATCTAAGGAAATAGCTTGTATCTCTAGAAGTGTTCTTTGCTTATTTGCTCATTAATAAAACTGAATAATTAATAGTGAAATTTTCTGTCAAGCTAAATTCGTAGATGCTGCCATAGGGTCTTTTAGGGTCCTGATATGAGACATGTTATTTACTAGGCTATCAGGTGCATTACTAAAGGGCTGGCAGATCCAGAGGTAAGGACAGGACACCGTCTTTCACTGTATCAGAGAGCCATGCGCCTGCGAGAGTCTCCAAGCTGTAAAAAGTATAAGCACCTCTTTCATCAGTTGCCAGAAATTGCTGTGGAAGATGTTAAACATGTAAGTAAGTGTCCTTTGGGTACTTTGTTTGTCTTGGGTACTGGGGATTGAATCCAGGGCATTGCAATTTTAAGTGCATGCTCTGGCACTGAACTTCATCCCCATCCCTTTTGTGTGCTTTGGATTTAAACACATTTACTTGTTTGTTTGTTTTTCTAACTGAAAACAACCTAAGAACAGTTTTACTGTGCATTTTCATTAGGACATGGAACAGTCTAATGCACATTTTGGCCAGTGACATAGCCATTACTCTCATTTTCATGCTAATACTCTCTTCCCTGATAAGATTGGGTCAGCTGGTGTGGTCACACCTGGATTAAGTGATGGAACTCTTGAGCAGGAACTCAGATCATCTGGTAGTTTCTCCTGAAAGTAGGGGATCTGGAGAGCTCCTCCGACGATGTGCTTTCCAAATGGCAGGATAGAGAGCTCTCACAACCTCATGGGTTGCTAGTATGGATCACACACTGTGTACTCTCTTAAGAGCATGGCTTTGGGATTAGGAAGGTTTATCCCCAGGACTCTACAGGCAGGTTTATAGGTACTTTGACTGAGGTGAGGCTAATGGATGCTTTTCTGCTCCTGTCCCAGGTGACCATCACGGGCAGGCTGTGCCCACAGCGTGGAATGGGCAAGTCTATATTTGTCATGGAGGCTGGGGATACTACTGACCCCACCACAGTCCTGTGCTCCGTGGAGGAGCTGGCACTGGACTATTACAGACGCAATGGCTTTGACCAGGGTAAGCAGATTAACATTTCTCCTATTCCAGCCAGTCAGCACGTGGATGAACACCATTTCCTGATGGTTTGTCACTAGAGGATTGCCGTCATCTCTGTTTCCTCTGTTCATGGTAGAAGACACTGCTAACCTGCGCACGTGCCTGTAATCCCAGCTTCTTGTGAGGATCACAAGTTTATTGCCAGTTTCAGTAACTTAGTGAGACCCTGTATTGAAACAAAATTAAAAGGGCTGGGGTTTGGGGATATAGCTCCTTGGTAGAACACCTACCTGGTATATACTGAGCCCTGGGTTCAATCCTCTGTACTGCCAAAAAATAAAAAAAAAAGAAAGAAAACACACTGCTGCCCAGGGGATGTAGAAAGGAATTTTACTAACTATAGTTTTTGAAGGGGTCTTCTTCCCATTCAACCAGTATTCCCCATCCAGTGCCTGTGAGGATTAGTGCTCTCTGGTGGCACCTTAGAGACTGTCTTTGTTGTCAGAGCTGATAGTGAGCAGGGTGGGTAAGAAAGGGCAGAGGACTGCCAGAGAAGTGGCCTGGTGACAAACCTGGTGGAGGGGCTGAGAGTTGGGCTGTTTCTAAGAGGGTTAGCAGACCCGGAATCAGGTCATAACTAGAAGGAGCTTAAAGGATCTGCTCCCCCTGTAATGATGAACTTGGACCCCAAGTCCTGCTACCTCATTTCCTTGCAGAATCCATTGTCCCTCTACCTCTCCACTCAAGAATGAATGGAGCTGACCTCTGGTTGCCTCCTGCCTAACTGTGTGCTGTCCTTAGGGTGTTTCAGTGTATGACACGCCTCAGTCTCTGAGGGCTTGAGTCTGTCTCAGAAGGGGTCCTGCACTAGTGAGTTTATGAATATGTTGAGCAGGTCTAAGAGAGGAAGGGCACATTTGACTATGACAAAATTCACATTTGGAAGCTGGGACTGGCCATTTGAGAAAACCTGAGAAAAACACACATAAGGTAGTTTAAATGTGCTTGGTTCCTCCTTGACATTCATATCATGGTTGTTGCAGGCACTTTGTGCAGTTAGTAGATTTGAAGTCTTAGCTCTCCTCTTAGGGCTTCTTCCTTATATGCACAGACATGTTAGAGGATAAACCCTCCCCCACCACAGCCCAGAAGGGCCCACTGGCCATGGCTGCACCACCTCCCAGGAGTGGGGCACAGTTGCTGACCACGTGTGTTGTGATTGGATCCTGCATGTGCAGCCTGTATGTTTGTGGAGTCACTCAGCATGAGAGCTGCTCTGGAGTCTCTTGTCACTGTGGTAAACCCTGTTACATAACAACAGATAAGCGTTTCATTTTTTAAAAAATAATTGACTCATTTCTTATGTCACTTAAAAACGTCTTCTGTTTCTATATTTACCAACTTCAGCCTCTCTTCCCCTCTTTTATTCTTTCTTTGATTTTGGTCTCAGAGCATGAACTGTAAATCCAGTGCTTTGTCTGAGCCCCAGGGTCAAGAGAAGACATTGAGCAC
Organism: Glaucomys volans; assembly: GCA_020662805.1. Taxonomy (NCBI): domain Eukaryota; kingdom Metazoa; phylum Chordata; class Mammalia; order Rodentia; family Sciuridae; genus Glaucomys; species Glaucomys volans. The sequence goes on along the minus strand of JAJEJO010000245.1, from coordinate 391,861 downwards.
TTGCCTTATAATTGGTAAGATGAAATGCGTCACTCCTGGCCCTTAGTAGAATCTACTGCTGAGTAGAAAAATAAAAGTAAATCGTGGAAGGGAAGAATTACAGAGGAAGCTCCTTTGTTCTATGTTGAAGACAAGGAATAAAGCAGGGCTAGTTTTCCTGGAGAAACCCCGAGGGCCTGGCTCTAATGTTTTGTTTTGTTTTTGATTTTTATGAAACTTTTTATTATGGAAGATATGAACATGACTTTGTGCAAAAGTGAAGAAACTTGCTGATCTTCCAAACTCACCCAGCTCTAGCCTTCCTTCTCTCCTCTCCTACCTATTCCCCTGGAATTTGAAAGCAGACCCCAGATGTCCTCTCATGGTACTCGTTTTGCAGCTCACATGGCCACTCCTGGGGGCACCCATCAGGTCTTTCCATCCTCATGTCCAGGCAGGATTCTCCATGTGCCTGTGCTGTAGGGTCACTAGTGTGAAAAATACTCTGATATCTTCAGTTAGATGAAAATTAAGACATTACTCCTCTTCAGCATTTTGTGAGTGTTCAGATTAATGACAGCTGTAGAAGGGTAACTGTAAATTTTATAAAATATGGGTTTCTTTCTGGTGAGTGCTAAGATTAAATCCACGTTATATCTTCATTACTTACAGGGAAGGGTTATGCTATTGGGGAAGAAGTGCAGATGCCAGTGAAGACAGAAAGATACGGTAGAACTGAAAAGGTTAGAAATAAAAGAATAGAATGAGAATTCAAGTCCCAGATAATGTCATAGGACATATGAAAGCTGGGCAGTTGCTGAAAGAGGGGGCAGACTGTGAACCACGCCATGAACCTGAAAATCATTTGGAAAATCTTTATAGAATATTAAATAGTTTTTATAAAAAATACATTTTTATATATAAATATGTATTTTTCATTTATTAATATTGATGCAATAAAAATGAGTTGAATGCTTGCTGCTGGGCTTTAATTCTAGAGGGCATTGTGCATAAGAGCAATCTCAAACCCCTTCAGGGATGGTTATTCTTTAATTTATCAGAAGGATTGTACCCAAAATGACTTTAGTTGGCATTCACATGCATCACATGGCTTGCCAAGAAGTTCAGGAACAATTCTGGCCTCCGTGTAACTGAGCAGTGTATGCACAGGGACAGGAAGCTGATTAGAAGTCAAGGCCCAGCTTTCTTCCTGGCAGGACAGGAGCCCAGTATCCTGGTATAAAGCTTTCTAGTGAAGTTCAAGGCTTCAGCCAGTGGCCCCAAGCAAGTCTTGTTTTTGCCTCAGTCCTTTTGAATCATAGAGACAGGCTGCAGAGACCAGGGGCTAGTACCAAGAGCGGGGCAGAACAAAGAAAGCCCAGCACAGCTTGGGAATGCAGGACAGAGGAACAGGTCACACACACTGCTGCTGATGGAGACTCAGGTCTCTGTCCCAAGAGCACTTTTGTGTTGGCACACAGTGAGCAAGCTGCCCCTCAGGCCAGCCTTCCAAGCAGATGAATGGTGTTGTCTGGTCTCTGCTTTCTCCCCCTGTGCTTACTATGGCCTCACCACACACACATGTGGACCAGGGCCTGTAGTGTCAGAGTCTGGCCAGCCAGAGGAACTTTCTTGCCGGTGTATGCAGTGTGTCAGAAGTGGGGTCTGGTGTTTGGTGCCTCCTTTAGCCAAAGCAGTAATGTGGAAAGAGGTATTCATGTGGTTGCTTTCTTTTTGGGTATGGTGATATACAGAGAAGCTTGGCTTAGAATAGTTTGGTGAATAGGGACTCTGGGGACAGAGGTCTGGGGCTATGCCACGGCCCACCCCTTTACCCTGTTATGGACTGTGCCTTTGGCTTTCAGTGACCTTGGCACCTGATTTCCTTCTCTGAGGTCGTCTCCCAATAAGTGATGTGTGGGAAACATGAGGAAGGGGTGTCTAAACTAGATGTTTTTAAGCATGAAGGCTTCTATGAAAGCCTTGAATATTGGAAACACTGGGATGACCTTGTTCAGGTGAGAGCAACATAGTGTGTGGGTGAGTGAGGTGAAGTGTAGCAGCACCGACTAAGTCTGGGGGTGTGAGGGTGGCCACTGCTACCCAGTCTCCTCCTGTCAGTCCCCTTAGGGAAGTGTTCTTCGGGGTAGCTGGAAATGACTACACCAGAGCTGCCTGTCAATACTGCAACCAGCTCAGCCTCCACCACTATTAGAACCTCCAGAGCTGAGGAGGGAACCTGCTTTTTATTATTATTGTTGTTATTATTATTTTAAGAAAATATGTTCCATAGGTTATTAAATAAAGTGAGAACCATTTGTGGTTTTTCAATGTTCATTTGAACTTTTCCATGGTTACTAAGATTTTCACCCTTCAATGGGGTTCTGTATACAAACAATATAGTATAATAAAATGATCTAGGAATGACATGAAACTAGCATTTTCTTCAGAATAAAAAATATTTCTATTATTTCCTTGAAATTGAATATGCAGCAGGTGACAGTGGCATTTTTGAAAAAAGCAGACAAAACCAATTCTTCCTCCATGTATATGATTTTGTCGCAGGGATCCATGGAGAAGGGTCCACCTTCAGCAGCCTGTATGGCCTCCTCCTGTGGGATATAATCTTCATGGATGGAATACCAGACGTCTTTAGAAATGCCTACCAGGTCAGTCAGCAGTGCTGTCTCACGAGGAGACTCTTCCGCGTGCATCTGTGATTCACACCCACTTGTGTAGTAAATTCCTTTCATATTGGGTTATATATATCAGGTAATTTTTACATACCTTTTGAGAAAGACCGTTTCAACCAACAATCCAAATTGCATTGGTATTGAGTATTGTGGAGGAGTCTGCTCCGCTGTCTTTAGGCATGCTATGAGAGCTTGCTTTCTTTGTGACACAGGCATCCCCACTGGACTTGTGCACAGACAGCTTCTTCACAAGCAGGGGGCCAGCCCTTGAGGCCAGACTGCAGATGATTCACAGTGCCCCTGTAGAGAACCTGCGAGCCTGGGTGGCAGCCACATGGCAGGCCCAGGAAGGCAGAGTGACTTCCCTTATCAGCTGGGACCGCTTCACTTCTCTTCAGCAAGCTCAGGTAACAGTTCATCTGTACAGCAAGGGCTGGTCCAAAAGCAGTGTCTCCCTGGTGCAGGTGTCTTTTTGGCAACTCTTATCAAGATGCACACAGGTTTTGTGTGTGTGTGTGTGTGTGTGTGTGCACGTGTGCATGCACATTTGCACATGTATCCCTGTCTCTCTTTCTTGTGCTCGTATGCATGTGTGTGTGCGCGCACACACACACACACACACACACACACACATACAGATAGCTTCTTTTTGCTTGACAGGGAGGACACCTTTTCTCTTAACTACTGGCCTTTATGAGTCATTGCAGTCACATTCCTGAGTCCTGACCAGCAACTTCCCTCTTCCTCAGATGTTCCCCAGGATGTCACACAGGGCAGAAGCCTGATAACTGATTGAGGAGAACTGATTTTCCAGAGCTCATCAGTGGGAATTTTAGCCAGTGGCTCTGGATCCCTTTATAAGCAGCAAAACAACCTCTAGTGTACGTGGAATCCTTTTCTGTTGAATTACACTGGAGTTCTTCTTTGTCTCATAACTGCTGGAGCCTGTTTCAGGGTCTCTGCCCAAGAAAAGTGGCTTACTATCCATGTGTTTTGTGTTCAGGATCTTGTCTCCTGCTTGGGGGGTCCTATCCTCAGTGGTGTGTGCAGGCGACTGGCTACTGACTTCCGACATTGCCGAGGGGGCCTTCCGGACTTGGTGGTGTGGAACTCCCAGAGTCACCACTTTAAGGTCAGTGGAGCCAGAATGGAAAGTCATATTTGTAATTTTGTTTGCAACTGAATTAGAGGCCTCACTTTAGACATTCTTGTGTGGCTCTTTCCAAAACCAAATTCCTGAGCATTAGGGTTTGGGCAGGGGGTGTCCTCCACCAGGTTGTGTACCACAGAGCAGCCTGTTTCATCAGAGCAGATGAGTGAGAGGAGCCATTGGGCATGATGGAAGGCTAGGTCTCCTATGACTTCATCGTGGAAGTGGCAGTCCATCACCTATGATGCTTCTGTTGTCAGAACAAGTCACCAGGTCTATCACACACTCAGGAGGAGAGGGTCCCAAAAAGTGTGGACATCAACAGCTCCCCCCCCCCCCCATTGTGGGTGGACACACACAAGTATATGTGCCTCAAGGCTGAGGCAGGAGGATTGTGAGTTCAAAGCCAGGCTCAGCAACTTAGCGAGGCCCTAAGCAACTCAGTGAGACCCTGTCTCTAAATAAAATACAAAATAGGGCTGGGGATGTGGCTCAGTGGTGGAGTGTCCCTGGGTTCAGTCCCTAGTACCAAAAACAAAACAAAACAAAACAAAAAAAACCCCTTTATTTATTTATTTTTATGTGGTGCTGAGGATTGAACCCAGTGCCTCATGCATGCTAGCCAAGTGCTCTACCACTGAGCCACAATCGCAGCACCACCAAGAACGTTTTGATGCTCCCTGACAGGGAGTACCTCCTCAGTTGTCCATCGGGCACTTCACTTGCTTACCCTGAACCCTGCCCTTCTGCCCTGCACTGGTTAGTTGGTTGCTTATTATTGAGTTTGGAGATTAAAAATATACTTGTGTGTGTATATGATATATTATGTAATAAATATATTTTCTGGATACAAGTCTTTTTCATTGGTTTTATTTCATTCAGGTCTATGACTTCTCTTTTCATTTTTTATAATAGTATCTTGGAAGAGCAGAAGTTTTAAATCTTGACAAAGTTCAGCGTACTGTCCTTTAATGTATTATGTTTTCAGTGTCAGATATCAGAAATGCTTGCCTAATTTGAAGAATTCCTCTTATATTTTCTTCTAGAAGTTGTGCAGTTTTAGATTTTTCATTTAATTTTGTGATCCAGTCGAGATACTTTTGTATATAATGTGGGGTGTGGATTGATATTGACTATTTTGGCATGGGCATATCCATTTATTCTTGCACCATTTGTTGAAAAAACTATGCTGTCTCCACTGAATTGTCCTTGCACCTTTGTCAGAAATTAGTGATCCATGAATACATCCAGACTGTTCTGTTCCATTGATTTGTATTATAATAATCAAGTAGCTTCACATAATGTTGTTTTTTTGTTTGTCTGTTTTTTGCGGTGCTGGGGATTGAACCCAGGGCCTTGTGCATGCGAGGCAAGCACTCTACCAACTGAGCTATATCCCCAGCCCTTTGCATAATGTTTTATAGTTAGGTAGAATAATTCTTCAAAGTTGATTTGGTTGTTTTTTATCTTCTTCATTTTTATTTGAATCATAAAATCAGCTTTTCAATTTCTAAATAAACAGGAAAAGCCTATTGGAATTTTAAATTGGTATTGCTTTAAATCTGTAAATCAATTGGAGAAGAATTAATATAACAGTATGAAGTCTTGATCTTTTCACATGGAACAGATATGTTTACTTAGATTTTCTTTCATTTCTCTTAGAAATGTTTTTAGTTTTCAGTGTTTAGTCTTTGCATCTCTCTTATCAGGTTGATCCTCATTAAGTATTTCATATTTTTGATGCTGTTCATTCAACTTCCAGTTGCTTGCTGCTACTATATAAAAATACAGTTGATTCTTGCACATTGATTTTGTATTCTGTAAACTTGGTACACTCATTTATTAGTTTTAGGAACTTTTTTGTGTATTTCATTGGGTTTTCTACATTAACATTCAGATTGCTAAGAAAAAATCTTAATTCCTTTCCAGTCTTGATATTTTTTTCCTTGTTCCTGACTGATTGCACTGGCAGAGTCTCCTGTAAATTATAGACTGTAAGTGGGAACACTGGCACACCTTGTTTCTGATCTTAGGGGAAAACACAAAGTCTTTCATTATTGAGTATTGTATCAGATGCAAATATTTCATAGGTACCTTTTATCAGATTAAGGGATTTCCCTTCATATCTAAGTTTTCTAAGAGTATTTAACAGGAATTAGTTGGATTTTGTCAAATGTTTTTTAAAAAAATTAGGGCTAGGGTTGTGACTTAGTGGTGGAGTGCCTGCCTCACACATGTGAGGCACTGGGTTTGATTCTCAGCACCACATAAAGATAAATAAAATCAAAGTATTGTATCCATCTACAACTGAAAATAGTTTAAAATTGACATTATTATATGATTTTCTCTTTACTATATTAATAATATAATTTACATTGGTTTTTGAGTCTTTAAAATTTTTTCTTACATATTCTAAAGAAGTTGCAAAGGCACAGAATAGTCACTTATGCAGTAACATAGTTAATTAGTACTTGCATAAGTCAGAGACAGGAAAGTTGTCAACTGTAGAGCAGTGCTCATTGGGCTGGTGCATAAGGCATCCCAAACAGTGGTATCGGAACCACCCAAGGAAGTTCAAAGAAAACTACAGATTCTTGTGCCCACATCCCAAAAATTTTGATTCAGAAGGCTTGAGTGAGGGTGTGTATACATCCCTACAGGCCAGGAGCAGCCAGCAGCCCGAGACTCTCAAGAACTTCCCAATCAGCCGTTCACCCCAGTGAGACTCTTGCCTGTTATATAATAGAACTCCAGGCCGAAATATTGAGGTGCAATCAAATTTTATTTCTTTAGCCCTGACTTCCACTTCTTCCTTAACTTGTAAATATTAAAAATTGCTCAACTTATCTGCACCTTTGCATGACAGCAGGTTGAAATGTTTGCACCTTCCACTTTGGACAACATGGCAGACTTTAGCACATAATCTTGGTCAAAATGAACAAATTTTTTCCACCATGGCTACTTTTCTAGTACCCAAACAACAGAATCCAACATTATGACTTTGAAAGCATCAACTTTACAAAGTCCACCACTTCTTCATTCACATTATAATGAGCTTCCTTATCAAAAGTGAGCTTTCTCCAGCCAGTGAGTGTGACTTTGGCTCAATTCTAGGATTGTTTTTAAGATCACTGCAGCCAGTTTCTCCCCACTGGTACCCAGAATGCATTTATTCTGTATCCTGGAGTCTTTCTGAAGATTCTGGAGCTTTTCTGGGTCATGATGGTTCATCTTCCAGGTGATTTCACTGGGCCTCCTATGCCTTATTGCCCAGAAGAAGGGCTTGGTTTGGAATCTTTATTTGTTTTGTTTTTTTAATGGTAGGGATCAAACCCAGGACCTCCCGGCATGCTAGGCAAATACTCTACCACTTGATTTTCGAATTTTACACCTACTTGCATTTCTTAGATAAACTTCACTTAATTGTGATGTAGTATTAGATTTGATTTTGTAAAGTGTTAAGATTTTTGTATATATGTTTATGAGAGATATTGATCTGTAGTTTTCTTATATCTTTGTTGAGTTTTGGTTTCAGAGTAATATATTACTGGGTTTCATAGAATGGGATGGAAAATAACATTCTTGGAACAGTTTGTATACAATTATTATTAGTCCATAAATCTTTGGTAGAATTCACCAGTGAAGACTTATGAGCCTGGAGTTTTCTTTTTGGGAAACTTCAAAACTATAAATTTCTTTTTAATCAACATAGGGCCATTCATGCTTTTTAAACTCTTTTTATTTGTTCTAATTTGTTGTGCATTACAGTAGAATGCATTTATACATTTTGGTAGATCATACGTAAATGGAGTGTAATCTCTCATTTTATGAATAAAAATATTCATGTTATCTTGATTGAACTTTGAGAGTTTGTGTCTTTGGAGGGATTGTTCATTTCATGTAAGTTATTGAATTTTCGGGCACAAAGTTGTTCCTCTTTCTCCCTTATTGTCATTTAAATATCTGTAGAATCATTATTTCTATCATGCTTTTATTTTGATATCAGCGTCTGTATCTTTTCTGTTTTCTGTGACCTGTCTGGTGGGAAATTTATCAATTTTATTCATTTTTCTCAACCAGCTTCTGGTATCATTAATTTTTCTCTAATGTATTTGTTTCTAGTTTCATTGATTTCTGCACTTCTCTTTATAAGTTCCTTTCTTTTGATTACTTTGGATTTAATTATTTTTCTGGTTTCTTAGTGTGGAAGCTGTGATCATTACCTGGAAAGTTTCTTTTTCTAATAGAAGTTCATTGGATTAGACAAAGGGGAATGAAGGGAAGGGTGGGGAAAGGAATAGGAAAGACAATAGAATGAATCAGACATAACTTTCCTATGCTCATATGTGAATATGTGACCAGTGTAATAACTCCACATCATATACAACCACATAAATGGGAAGTTACACTCCATGTATATATAATATGTCAAAATACACTCTACTGTCATGTATATCTAAAAGGAACAAATTAAAAAAAGGAAGTTTCTTTTTCTAATAAAGGTGTTTAGTGTTTTACGTTTCTTTCTAGGCACTGTGTTGCCTGAATCTTACAAATTTGATATGTTGTTTTCATTTGCATTCAGTTCAAAATCCTTTTTTGGGACTGGGGATATAGCTCAGTGGTAGAATGCTTGTCTAGCATGTGTAGGATCCTGAGTTTGATTCCCTAGCACCCCCAAAACAAAAACAAAACCCCACAACTTTCTGGTTTCCCTTTTGATACCTTCTTTGAACTTCACTTGATTTCAAGTGAGTCATTTTGTTTCCAAACATTTTTTGCAGTTATTTTTCAACTGTTGATTTACAGTTTAATTCTAAAATCAGAGGGCATGTTTTATATGACTTGGAGCGTAGCCAATTTGAGACTTAGACTTTTTTGGGGGGGGCAGAGACTGGGGATTGAACTCAAGGGTACTCAACCACTGAGCCACATTCCCAGCCCTTATTTGTATTTTATTTAGAGACAAGGTCTCACTGAGTTGCTTAGCGCCTTACTATTGCTGAGGCTGGCTTTGAACTCTCGTTCCTCCTGAGCTGTTGAGATTACAGGTGTGTGCCACTGCGCCTAACTAAGAGACTTAAGACTTTTTATGTAGACTTATTTATGTGGTGTGCCTTGGTGAATATTCTGTTTGCAAACTTAAATGTGTTTGACTTGTTGGAAAAGAGGAACAGTATTTTAAAATGTCAATTAGGTCAGATTGATTTATACTGTTTTCTGTGTCCTTACTGTTCCTTATTAACTTGCTCTATAAACTTTGAGAGAACATTGACATGTGACTATAACTGTGAATTTGTATATTTCTTTTTGCATCTCTATTAATATTTGCTTCATGCATTTTGAAACTGGGATTAGATGTATAAACTTTTAGGATTGTCATCCTTTTGACAAATCAACCCTTTTATCATTATGAAATGTCCCTCCTTTATTCCTGGTAATTTTTTTTTGATTGGAAATCAAATTTGTCAGCATTCTTTTGATTAGTGTAAGCATGATTCATCTTTTTCCATTCGTTTACTTTTAACCTATTTTATCTTTACATTTCTATGAGTTTCTTATAGGCAGCATGGGGTCTTGCCTTTTAGTCTTTCTAATCCAGCTTAACTGCCTTTGAATTGTGATGTTTGGAATATTTAAATTTAATGTGCTTGGTTTTGAATCTTAATACTTGTTTTCTTTGTCTCAGTTCTCTTGTTTCCCTCTTTTCTTCTTTTTCTGTTTTTTTTTTTTTTTCATTTTTACCTTAATTTATGGGACACAATTCTGTTGTGTTTTTTACATGGTTGTACTAATCTTAAAAGTTACGGTGTACCCTCAAGTAATATAACATTTCATGTATGGTATAAATAACTGTGCAACAGATTCTTCTATCTCCCTCCTAGCATTTGTGTTTTCATGCATTTTATACATGTTAAATTCTATAACACATTATTTTTACTTTCTGCAGCTGAGTTAAATACTTAATGAGTCTATTTACACATATAGACACCAATTCTAATGCTTGTTATTCCTTTGTACAGATCCGATTTCCCTTTGGTATCATTCTCCTAGTTGAAGAAATTCCTTTAACATTACTTGAAGCAGAGGTCTGCTAATCATATTTTTTAGGTTTTATATAACTTTTAAAGAGTCTTTACTTAGACTTTATTTTTGAAAGGTATTTTCTCTGTGCACAGATTCTATGTTGACAATTCTTCTAGTACTTTATTTATTTTTTATTTATTTATTTTATTTGCTTATTGATTGATTGAGCACAAATGGAGTACAGCTGTTGTTTCTCTGGTTGTACACAAAGTAGAGTCACACCATCTGTGCATTCATACATGTACACAGGGCAATGATGTCTTCTAGTACTTTAAAAATATTGGTTCACTCTCTTCTAGCTAGCATTTAAAAAATTCTGGTTGTTTTTAAGATAATCCCTTTATTGACAATTATACTTTTAATTATTTTATTTCTTAATGTACTATTCTTGATGTTTCTGTGCTTGGTATTGAGTTCCTTTGTGTTTCTAGTTTTCATCATATCTAGAAAATTTGGGGCCATTATTCAGATAAAAGTTATTTTCCCTCTTTGGGAACTCTAATTAAATGTCCATTAGGCTGCAGAATACATTTTTTAAAAGTTTTTTCTATACTTCACCTGGGATTGTTTTTATTTCTGTCATCTAGTTCACCAGTGTGCAGTTTACAGAACTGATACAGTTCCTGCCTTTATGGAACTGATCTGTAACAAAAATATTTATCTTGTGATAAATTGCCATGAAATAAATAAGTGCATGAAGCTCTATCCATCTCCTTAGAGATATGGTGAACCTGTAAGATGGGTTTAAGCCATCTTGGGGACCTTGAAAGACAAGAAATCAGGCATGTGAAGAACAGGGTGAAATGTCCTTAAGAGGAACAGTATGAGGGACCTTGGAAAGGGCAGAGGTTAATCTGAAAGGAGGACTTTTGGAATGATTGGCAGGGGCCAGATCCTAGTTTTGCAGGTTGGGATAAGAAATTTAGATTGAGCTGTAAATTTAACATGTAATTGGATGGTTTTAAGCAGGGAAGTGACAATCTAATACATGCTTTAAAATAAATTTTCAGTAGCTTTATACTAAGAATCAGTTTACAAATTCTCTTATGAAGAACTGCTTAGTTTCTACAGAACAGAAAAATTTCTCAATTTATGTTATTTCTCAATTTCTCAATATATGTTGCTTTGTATATATAAAGAGTGGCATAATAGAGCAAGCCATTTATAAATAGTTGTCATTGAAATTGACTATAGCTAATATCTGGGTAACTGTTCCCTTTCAATAAAATACTAATTTTTAAAAATTTCTCTTCCAGCTGGTAGAAGTTAAAGGCCCCAATGATCGACTTTCACAAAAGCAAATGATTTGGTTGGATGAACTGCAGAAGTTGGGGGCTGAAGTAGAAGTCTGTCATGTGGTTGCAGTTGGAGCTAAGAGCAAAGGCCTCAGCTAAAGCCATCAAAGTGGGAATATTTAGTCAAAAATTGTAAGATTTTCAAAAGCATAAAGCAATATTATACATTGTATTTAATATTGATTTTGTTGTCAATTATAAAAATGAATGATTCATCATTGTGTAGTGTCTGTATCTCAGAGAACTTGGTGTCTGCTTGAATACATGAACTGATTCCACAGTGGGTAATGGACTTTTAAAAGGTCAAAACCCTAGTGACCATTTTTAGGAGCTGGATACATCTATGCCATTAAATTAGACTTAAGAAAAATCAAAACAAAAAAGCACAAACATGATTCACAGCTTTCAGCTTTAGGTCTTTTATAAAAGTAGCATAAACATTTCTAATAAGTATTTTGGAAACAAAGATCCTTGAATTCAAGTTTTTCTATACTCTTTTACAAATTTAGCTGTGAAATGTTCTTGTTTTGTGATGACCCGAGAAAGGCAGAAACAGCAGTAGAGATTCAGATTGCCTTAGGAACTGAACAGTTCTCATGAACTTATTATGGCATCTGTAGATGCTTACTGTTACCAATTGGGGCAGTATCACCAATGGCATGAACAGTCCTTTGCAAGGCAGTTCTACCTCCTCGTTCTCTTTAGAGCATCCCTACTAACCAGGTTAGTGGTTTCTGTCAAATCAGGACTGCTCATCATCATTTTTGGGTCTCAGGCATGGTAGGAAAGTGATTTAAACAAATACTAAGCCCAGGACTTGGGCTAGACTCCTAGTCTCCCACAGACTGGGACCTTTTACGGGAAATTTAACTCCCAGTTTTTGTATGTATTAAATGCAAGGACCAGTTAGGCATGGTCTATTAATACCCACATGGCCTAACTACAGCCATTTCTGAACTGTTGTTAAAATTGTTACTGATCACGACCCCATTTTAAAGGGCAAGCAAAAATCCTGTGTAGATGACACAGGTACAGTTAAGAGAGGTGTTTACATATCTTCAGCCACTGTGTTCTTGCAGATTTCATGTTGATAACTACAACAAATGATTTCATGGAAATTTTATTCAGCATCAAAATTTCCTTCACATTCATTGTTGAACAAGATGTTTCTGCTCATCCTACTTCAACTCAAGTCATCAGTTTTAGGCACAAAGGTTTTTGTTTTCTAAGTCAAGTTTTAACTACTTGAGGTTACTGCCGCAGCAAGCAGATTTTGTTGAAGGATGTGTTGAACAGTTTTCACTCTGTTAGTACAAATTAATATCCTTTCCTTAAATAAAGTTAGTTAGACAATTTTGGTTTTAAAATTGGTTCCCATTATAGAACAACCCTAGGACACTGTACATCTTTAAGTGCAACTCTAGAAAGTCCAGCGCCATCTGGCCTTTCCCTGGATTCCATCACCACAGGCTCCGCAGGGCCATGGGGCTAGGGGTGTCGAGCTCTCTTTGGTACGCTGCACACAGCCAAGCTTACCACTTCTGTCACCACAGTGTCATTTTTGTTCGCAGAGATGCCAAGCAGCTTTATAATGGCCCAGACTTAAGGCTGTTAATAGTTGTTTTTCATATTATGCACAATAAACTGTGGCACAATAATCATGATAATAACAACTATTCAGTAAAAATAAAACAAAACCCCATATTTTACTACATTTGATATCATACAAAAATATGCATTTTCCATTTTAAAACAGTATTAATAGTACCTAATCTTTTTTAAACATGTAAATTCACAAAAAAAAATCTAAAGGAGTTGAAATAAATGTGAGGAAAGAAAATTATACAGAAATAGATGACCAATCCAAAATATAAATTTAGAACAATCTATAATAAAAAAGCAGCTTAGTGAAGAAGTGGGAATTTTTAAAATTTCAGTGGCAGAAAACGGTGTGGTGTTTTAATGGGGTTGGGGCTGGTTTCTAATCAAGGACTATAAAATCTTTAATGACAATAATGGTATTTGTACATACTAAAAATAGCCCTTGTTTTCTAGGCAACAGTTTGGCTTTAAAAACATTGGGTTTATCCACAAAATGATAAATTTCCTAAAACATTTTTAAGAACTTATGTTAAATTCAGAAAATTATCAAACCATTTTTAAAAGGCAAATAAAGTAGAAATAGCTGTTTAGTACACAATGCAGGTAAAATTATTCTGAAAAAAACTTGTTTTAGGAAAGGAAATAAGTTAACTAGATACTCCAGTATAAAAATTTTCAAAATCTTAAGACGGCAGTTTAAGGAACTCTAACAGTCAGATTTGAATACATGTATACTTTAAACAGATGGGGGTATGTTGATTACACATGGGGGGAATGGCACTAAAAGCCACTACCAGTGCCATCACTACAAGGAGCTTAAGCTTTGACCTTGCAAAGCTGCCTAGGTTCTTTCATAGTTTGAAAACAAGGGAATTTCAGACTAGAAATACACCTTTTAAAACTTACTGGTCTCCTGTTAATATTGCTGTCAAAAGTCAGGAAAGATGTGAGGGAGTTCTTTACTTATTAGAATAGCAGTATTTTGAGAGAAGTCCATTTTTATTTCTCCTGTTCTTTATTCCTAAGCATTAAGAACTTTAAGAGAACTTCTGTGCAGGTGCCCTGACTTGGGACCTCACTAGGTTCTTCCATGGGGTGCCTGCCAGCAACACTTTACCAGGCTGGGAATGCTGACAGGGAAGCCAGGGAGACCTCCAAGCAGGCCTGCGGTCTATGCAGACAGCACTTTCCTGCCTAGGTACTAGCCCACCAGAGCGAGGGCTGGGTGGTCTGAGGAACTTCTCAGGATCAGCATTCCACAGGCTGCTGTGGCCTTGGTGATCTTCAAAGGGACAGAAATGTGGCTTTGGGAACTCCTGGCTACTGTTATGAAGCTTAGTATGAAAAACCTATTTTCAGTATGCAGTGTTATATTTTAACACCCTAATTTTAAAAAGTAAAATTAGATTTTCCTCTGTAATTCATATCTTAATGTCAAAGGCACTTCTGTTTTATTCTCTATAGAGAATACTTGAAAGTTACAGTGCATACCGTTTTTAGTTTAGTCCTGTGGAGTTAAAAGCAAACTTGATTTCAAAACACTCTAAGGACCCAAACAAGTTTATCTAAAATAATAAATTTGGCCTCAAAACAATGAATGAATTGAGCTCAATCAGAGAAACAGAAAATAACCAGAAAAAAATACAGGAATACCTACTGAAGTCTGTTGGGGTTTCTACTGGATGTTCCTGAAAATATACTAAATACTAATTTCTTAACTTTCCTGACGTCTATTTCTTTAGGTTGCTAATCTGATCAAGTATCAGGTAAGCTTTAGTAGGGGGTAGGAAGAATGGATGCAAACAAAATAAATATAGTAGAGAAACCTGATTAGTTTGATCACAGTTATAAGAATGGAGAATGTTGTCTGCACATCACCTAAAATAAGCCAGAACTATAATGATAGAAAGAGAACATAAAAAACAAAAATTACATTTCTCTTAAAGCAACTGTGAAGGGAGAATGATTCAACATATTTTTAAATATTAGTGCAAATTTCATCTATTATTCCTAACATATAAAATTATCAGTTTTAAATGCCTAGGTTTACAATTCTGATTCAGAGGGAAAATTTATAGAGCTTCCCTCAAAATGTTCAGAAAAATACTACATTTTTAGTCTTCATTTGCAAGTGTCTCAGTAGATAACCATATTTTGGCCCCACTTAAAAATTTGCTTAATGGTGTTCCTAAAATACTTCGTCTGCACAGATTTCCTACAGGAGAAAATGGAAAGGAAGAGGAGAGAAACTCTGGTGTCCCAGAGGTGTCATGAGGGCCGCTGGCTCTGAAATACATCCTGCTGTTGTCCAGCTCTGCATAGCAGGCTTCCAAGGGGCCGCTCCGCTGTTGCCGCAGCATCCTACTGAGCACATCCACTTCGTCAGCGAGGAGGGAGAGCTTGTGAAAGGCGGTGATGGAGCCCCCAAGGTTGATCTGAACCTCAGGAATCCAGCGGAAGTAGCACAGTTTCCACAGTTTTATGTGTGTTCCAGAAAGATGTGGCAGAATAACCCCATGTAGGTCAGCTGGTTTGGAAAACCACTCTCTAAAATATTGCTCCATATCACTGCTCTGGCTGTCAGTGTGCTGAAGTGGGTCTGGTTTTAGTTTTAATATTAATGAATTTCTCCTGGGCAGTAATTCTTGGTCACTGATGATTCCATTCTTTATGGAAGATGGCATTCCTCTTAGTGTGGAGCTGTAGCTTTTCTACAGAGAAGAGAGAGAGATCTTAGCATTACTGTCCTGAAGCATCCCTTTTAAGAGAGACAAAAAGTGCAATGGCAAACATAAACTCAATATTTATGGAAAACAGATGGAATTTCAGCTGCAGAGAACATT
This sequence comes from Glaucomys volans, assembly GCA_020662805.1. Lineage (NCBI taxonomy): Eukaryota > Metazoa > Chordata > Mammalia > Rodentia > Sciuridae > Glaucomys > Glaucomys volans. Next base: position 376,212 of record JAJEJO010000245.1, on the reverse strand, counting down.
TTCATTTCTTCCCTTATAATGCTTATTCCAATTCTCCTCCCCTGGAATTACACTGTTTTTAGGGGTTTTCTCCTGAAGGCTCCAACACCTGCATGGAGGTAGGGAGGTGAGTAATCCTATTAATTTGCTTGAGTGCACATTTATGACTTCTGTGTTAGGAAAGAATAAAAACAAAACAACAACAACAAAATACTAGGCCTGGCTAATTCTAGAAAGAACTGGCAGACTAGATGTGTTCCAGAAAACAGGACTCTGGGTTCAGAATATGATCTGCCGATTCTCAGATGCTGATTAGACTTTGCAAGCCACACACGAAGAAGAAAAGTCAAGATATGGTCATATTAGTTAAAAAGGAAATGATCCCTCAGAACCCTGCATTAACAATGTCACTTGGGAAGTGACTTTCCTTTTTTGTGTGTGTGTTTAACAATTCTTTTCTTGTAGTGAGAGCTGCACTTTATCATATTTGCTATATCCTTTCAAGTCTTTAGAAACAAGTACTGATCTCTGACTATGGCTCTCATTAATGTATCTCTAAACAGGAATTTCATTATCTTTTTTTAATTGATTCTTTTTAATTATATATGACAATAGAACTCATTTTGGCATAATTATAAAAACATGGGATATCATTTGTTCTAATTCAGTCCCCATCACTTCCCCTTCCCATCCGTTCCTCCCACCCCTTGTTCCCTTCCCTCTATTCTACTGATCTTTCTGCTATTTACTTTTAAGTTTTTTTTTTTTAATTAGTGTCTTATAGATGTACATGATGGTGAGATTCACTGTGGTATATGTACATAAGAAATGTTAGGTCAGATTTATTCCATTTTCTTTGGGGAGATAAAAATTAGAAGAAAGATCAGTGGAATGACTACTTTTAATACCTGTGTTTTGAAAAAGATGTGTTTGGTTATGTGTGAGCCAACATGAGGTTTTTGTTGGTGGTGCCCTGTTGTAATTTACCTTTGTTCGCTTAAAAGACTTCATAGAGCCATTCTGTACGCAAGGCATGCTCTTTCCAATGTAGAAGGGGTTGTGGAAAAGCGTGCGGTCCTTTGCTGTGAACTGAAGAGACCAGTCCCAAACTGAGGGGAATTTTAAGCCCTTTTCATCACCCAATTGGATATTTTTGCTTATAGCAAATTCCTGCAAAGTAAAACATTTGAACATGTGAAAGGATGCACAGCTGAAGATTTTCTCATTTTGGTTCCTTTCTTTTGATGAGTCCTCATCACCTCCCGGGTGAAAGGTTCTGAACTATAACACTCAAAACCTCCACAGCAGTACTTGTTGCCCTTTGAGTGAATGCAGCAGACCCTTCAGTGAATTCCCTGCCTCCAAAGCAGAGAGGCATTAAGGATATTAATAAGAGAAGATACCATAAAAAGTCATAATGTGCTAAAGCCCCCACTCTGGACTGATGCAGCCTGGTGATCTGGTTCCCACCACAACAAATGGAGGCAACCCAAGGCCATGGGGTGACATTCAGACCTTCACTGTGGAGGTGGGCACAGGGTGCCTCTGGATGGCAGCCCCCAGAAAAACTCAAACTAAGCACTCACCTTTAGCAATGTGGAGAAAGGACCCTCATCCTAACTAAGTGACAAAAGCAGACTATCTCAAGTTTATTCAGAACATTTTCCTGGAGGAAATAATACCTAATACTGAATCTTTGGATTGTAGGAAATGATTGATTTTTATTTTCTGTTCTGTATCTTTGAATACTTTCCAAATTTTCTACAAAACAAAAATAAGTGTTTTTTAGAAATTAGTAAAAAGGCAAAGAATAAGTGTTTTTAAGGAAAAAAGTACAGAGATTAGGAGGCTGTGGCTGTATCACAGCCAGGTAGATTCTTTGCTGCAATAATGGCTTGGAATCATCAAAAAAACGGTTAAGCTATGAAATGGCTGGGCATTTAAAAAAAGGTTTTACAAAATATTTCAAATAGGTAAAAATTCATTAAGCACCAAATGTACTTAACAATTTTTTTAGTTATTTGAAATTTTATCCTATATATGGCTGGATAAAAACAACCCATTTCCTCTAAATTGTTGAAATCAAGTAAAACAATCACTTTTAATTGCTTTTAATATTCTTTCACAAAGTATATTGAAAACAATCACCTTTTTTTAAAATGTGAAAATTGAAAATATTTATCTTCAAAGAAAATCAGACTTTCCACATACAGTTCCTGACCACTAACATCTAAGGGGGCCACAGAATGGAAAAAACAGGAACCACCATTGGCTTACGGCACATGTGTAGAAGGGGCAGAGGACAGAAGCTGTATGAAGAATCATGACTTGGGGGATGGTTAGTTCCCAGGAGGGATTCATGATAGTATATGTCTGAGAAACAACTTTTGAAATAGCCAAATTAAAAAAAAAAATACAGCACTAGGACATGAAACAAAGCAAAGGCAATACTACAAAATACCTTTTATAAATAAAGATCTATTTGTCAGCAAATCTTAACATATCCAGAATCTAGCCAAGCAGCAGGAGAAAGCAGCAATGTCTCTGGGCCCATAAAGGTTTCCACTCAGGAGTCCACTAAAGCACTGCCATGTCACCAGGATCCCAAAGTCAATGCCCTCTCATTGGACACTTTAGTCAAATGTGGTGGTAGACCTGCTGACCTCCTGTCCCTTTCCCAAGCTCACGCTGTGTATGTGCAGGCCAGTGAAGGGAAAGAGTGGAGAAAGCTGAGGGGCAAGCGGAGCCCAGGAAAGGATGAGTTCTCAGTAAGGAAAGGCACAAAAAAGATGACAGTGTGTAAGAAACTGGAAGAACATTATTTTAGGAATAAGTCTTCCCGGCCTTACATGACTCTCAGTTCATCACTGGTTCTTAGTTCAGTGTTTTGAAAGGTTCAATCTTTTTAAGGAAGCAGATTTTATAAAAAAAATTTCCTTCCCAAGGTATTCAATAAAAAAATGAAGAGGACTGAGTTTCTGAGTCCTGAGCTCCTGAAAAGCAGCAATGCTGCACCATCCTTCCCTCCTTGCCTTCTGGGTTTTGAGAACTGGCTCCCATGCCTGAGATGAGACCTGCTTTCACCTTCCCTCACAGAGCCCATTTTCTGCCTCTCTAATTAAACCCCAGGTTCAGTCCTTTTCTTTGGGATGCTCCTCATTAATGAAATTCTCCCTATTCTGAGTCCTAATACTCCATTTTGTCTATCACACCTATGATCCAGAAAAACTCTTTTTTCTCCAGGATAATTTCTCCAAAATATTTCACAATTTACAAAACATTTTCACCTTGTAAATAAACCCAAAAGCTGTTAAATTACTGTTAGATTGATGGATCTACTTGACAGATGATGAACCTGGGCTTACAGGTTTAATCCTGAGTGGACTGGAGGCTAAGAATGTTTCTAGACCAGGACATTAATACAGAGCTCACGATGAAAATCCCTTCTCCTACAGTCTCTCTCAAGCTTATATGGGCCGCTGTTTGGTTTCTCTCCATGGTCACTGCAGCATTTATGGATGATACTAGTTGGCTCATAGGAAGGTAGATACAACTTGGGGTTCAGGAAGGTTTCTACCTGCATCATGCAGGAGAAAATTTCTAGTTTGGCATGAGACTTCTTAGACCTAATTGATTCTTACTTGTAGGACAATGAATGTTACTAAAAACTTTAACCCTACCTAACAGTGAAAAGCCATGTGACAAAAGGGACTCTGAGAATACATGGTAAGAGCATGCCCACAGAGTTTGAGTCCAGTGCTGTTTCTCCACACTTCTTTTCTTTTCTTTGGAACTGGGGATTTAACCCAGGGGCACTTTACCACTGAGCTACATCCCCAGTCCTTTTCATTTTTTATTGAGACAAGTTCTCGCTAAATTACTTTTCAGGCCTTGCTAATTTGCCCAAGCTGGCCTCAAATTTAGAATCCTCCTGCTTTGGTCTCCCAAGTAACTGGAATTACAGGTATGTGCCACCACATCTGGTCTCTACGTTTCATTTTCAAACCTCTCTCTCCCTGACTCTCAAAAAGAAATGATCTTGCATTGCACACCTTTTTTCTACTGACTTAGGAGATAATGTCTTTAAACAACATCTTTTTTTTAACCAACCCAAATGTGAAAATATAAATTCCCAAAGCACATAAGTTGATTAAAGTAATTTACATTCTTGATCAGTGGATGGGAAGATGGTGGAAGTAAGCTAGGCAGCAAGTCAAAACACAGAAAGAAGGTAGCAAAGGAAAAGCAGAATTGACAGGGCTCTTAAGAGAAAGAAGCTCACATGGTAGTCCTTTGTTTAAGAAGTGAGGACTCTGACGTGATCCTACGATATGTATAATCAGAAAAATGAGAGATTATACTCTATGTATGATCTATCATAATGTATAAATGTATTCTGTCATGTATAACTAATTAGAACAAATAAAATAAAATAAAGAAGTGAGAACTATACCAAGAGATGAGTAAACATACAAATTATGAAAAAGTAAGGAAACAAACCATCCCCAAGAGCCCATAATGTTTCAACAACTGACTTAATTAACACCATAGTGGAGGAGATGTCAGAGAAAGAATTAGGAAAGTTCATAGTTAAAATGTTCTATGAGTTAGAAGAAGTAAGGAGTGAAATCAGAGAAAATACAGGAAGGGAAAGATCACTTCAATAAAGAGATAGAGATTCTGAAAAAGAACCAAATGGAAATGAAAAATGAAATAATAAACCACACAAAAAAATTCAATGAAAAGCATCACAAATAGATTAGAGCACACTGAAGGTAGATTTTTAGGCTTTGAAGACAAAGTATATAATCTTAAAGTCAACTATGAAGAAAAGATGTTCCATGAACAGAATATTCAAGAAATCTGGGATAACATTAAAAGGACAAATTGAAGATTTGTTGAGATAAATGAAAGCTGTGAAATATAAGCTAAATGGATGTACAACTTTTTCAATTAAATAATGTCAGAAAAATTCCCATACCTCAGAAATGAAATGGAAATTCAAACAGAGGAAGCATATTGGACTCCAAATATAGAAAATCACAATAGATCCACTCCAAGGCACATTACAGTGAAAATGTCTGATATACAGTTATAAGGATAGAGTTTTAAAAGCTGCAAGAGAAAAATGACTGGTCACATTTAGATGTAAACCAATCCAAATTTCAAGTGATTTCTCAGCCCAAACAATAAAAGTGAGGAGGCTCTGAAATAAAATGGATGCCAACCAAGAATACTACACCTAGCAAAATTAAGCTTCAGAATTGAATATGAAATAAAAATCTCATGAAAAACAGAAGCCAAAAGAATTCATATTTAGAAAATATGTACTATAAAACATAACATGAAGAAGAAATGAAAAGTTTTTTTTAAAAAAAGGATAGGGAGGAATTACAGTAGAATAATAATTAAAGGAGAATCAAATCCAATTTAAACATTAGAAACAAATCCAAATGGCAGGAAATAAAAAATAATCTCTCAATAATAACAATGCAAACAGTCTAAACTCTTCAATCAAAACACATAGGCTGGTAAACTGGGTTAAAAAAGAAGACCCAACATCATGCAAGAGACTCACCTCACAGGAAAATATATCTACAGATCGAAGGTGAAAGGATCGGGAAAAACCATACCATTTACATGGGACTCATAAACAAGCAGAGCTAGCTGTTCCTATATCTGATACAATGGACTTTAAGCCAAGATTGATCAGAAAAGACAAAGAAGATCACTTTATACTGCTTAAGGTAATCATACATCTATAAGATATAATGATTGTAAGTAATTATGCCTCAAACAACAGAACATCTATGTACATCAAACATATCCTTCTCAATATTAAGAATCAAACAGACCAGTGTGTAATAATACTGGGTGACTTTAACACACCTCTCTCTGATGATAGATCATCCAAACATCAACTAAATGAAGACTCTATAGAACTAAAAACACAATTTATAATATGGACCTAATAGACATCTATAGAATATTTCATCAATTACTGACTGAATTCACTTTTCACCAGCACATGAATCCTTCTCTATAGACCGTATTTTAGGTCACAAACCAAATCTTATCAAATACAAAAGAGATAATACATTGCATTCTATCAGATCACAATGAAATGAAATTAGAAATCAACAGTAAGATAAAAAATAGAAATCACTCTAACACCTGGAGATTAAATAGTACACTTTTGAATGATGAGTGGATACCAGAAGAAATCAGGAGAGAAATAAAAAATTAGTTAGGAATAAATGAGAAGAGTGATACAACATATCAAAATCTCAGGAACAGTATGAAGGCAGTTCTAAGAGGAAAGTTGATAGCACTGAGCTCAGACATTAAGAGAATAGAAAGATACCAAATAAATAATCTAACACTACATCTCAAGACCCTAGAAAAGAACAAACCAACACCAAAATCAGAAGAAGACAGGAAATAATTAAAATAAAAACCAAAATAATGAAATTGAGATTTTTAAAAATGCAAAAATAAAACAAAGAGTTGGATTTTTGGAATGATAAGCAAAATTGATAAACCCTGAGCCAAACTAACCAAAAGAAAGAAGGAAAAAACTAAGCTTATCAAAGTTTGAAATGTAAAATGAAATATCACTACAGACACTACTGGAATCCAGAGGATTATCAGAAACTATTTTGAAAATCTGTACTCCAATAAGCTAGAGAATCTTGAAGATATTGACAAATTCCTAGAGACATATAACCAAACAAAATTGGATCATGAGAATATAGAAAGCTTAAACAGATCAATATCAAGTAATGAAATTGAAGCAGCTATCAAAAGCCTTCCAACATGGCATGGTATTGGCACCAAAATAGGCAGGTAGATCAATGGTACAGAATAGAGGACACAGAGACAAACCCACATAAATACAGTTTTCTCATACTAGACAAAGGCATCAAAAACATACAATGGAGAAAAGATAGCTTTTTCAACAAATGGTGCTGGGAAAACTGGAAATCCATATGCAGCAAAATGAAACTAAACCCCTATCCCTCACTCTACACAAAACTCAACTCAAAATGGATCAAGGACCTAGAAATTAGACCATAGACCCTGTACCTAATAGAAGAAAAAGTAGGTCCAAATCTTCATCATGTGGGCTTAGGACCAGATTTCCTAAACATAACTCCCAAAACATAAGAAATAAAAGCAGGAATCAATAATTGGGATAGATTCAAACGAAAAAGCTTTTTCTCAGCAAAGGAAACAATCAGCAATGTAAAGAGAGAGCCTACAGAGTGGGAAACAATCTTTGCCACACACACTTCAGATAGAGTACTCATTTCCAGAATCTATAAATAACTCAAAAAACTTTACCCCAAGAAAACAAATAACCCAATCAATAAATGGGCTAAGGAAATGCGCAGACACTTTACAGAGGAAGATCTTCAAACAATCAACAGATATATGAAAAAATGTTCAACATCCCTAGTAATAAGAGAAATGCAAATCAAAACCACCTTAAGATTCCATCTCACCCCAATTAGAATGTCTATTATTAAGAATACAAGCAACAACAGGTGTTGGCGAGGATGTGGGGAAAAAGGTATACTCATACATTGCTGGTGGGGTTGCAAATTAGTGCAGCCACTCTGGAAAGAGGTGTGGAGATTCCTTAGAAAACTTGGAATGGATCCACCATTTGACCCAGCTATCCCGCTCCTTGGCCTATACCCAAAAGGACTTAAAATCAGATTACTACAGTGATGCAGTCACATCAATGTTCATTGCTGCTCAATTCACAATAGCTAGATAGTGGAACCAACCTAGATGCCCTTCAATAGATGAATGGATAAAGAAACTGTGGTATATATACACATTGGAATATTACTCAGCCATAAAGTAGAATAAAATTATGGCATTTGCAGGGAAATGGATGATGTTGGAGACTGTTATGCTAAGTGAGATCAGCCAATCCCAAAAAACCAAAAGCCAATCCCCAAAAAACAAAGGCCAAATGATCTCTCTGATAAGTGGATGATGATACATAATGCTGGGTGGGAGGGAGGCAAGAATGGAGGAAGGATGAATTGCATAGGGAAAAAAGGGGGATGGGATCAGGAAGGGAGGTAAGAATAATAATAGAATGAGACAAACATCATTACCCTAGGTACATATATGATTACACAAATGGTGTGACTCTACTTCATGTACAACCAGAGAAACAACAGCTATACCCCATTTGTGTACAATGAAGCAAAATAAATTTTTAAAAAAAGCCTTCCAACAAAGAAAAGCCCAGGACTGGATGGATTCTCACCCAAGTAGAAGAAGAACTACTACCAATCCTCCTCAAATAGAAGAACTACTACCAATCCTCCTCAAATAGAAGAACTACTACCAATCCTCCTCAAATAGAAAAGGAGGGAACACTGCCAAACTCATTCTACAAAGCCACTATCATCCTGACACTGAAACAGACAATGACACATGAAGGATAGAAAACTTCAGACCAATATCCTTGATGAACATAGATGCAAAAATTGTTAATAAAATATTGGAAAACTACATACAAAAACATATTAAAAAGATAGTGCACCATGATCAAGTGGGTTTCATTCCAGGAATGCAAGGTTGGATCAATATATGGAAATCAATAAATGTAATTCATCACAAAAATAGACTTAAGGACAAGAATAACATGATTATCTCAATAGATACAGAAAAAGCATTTGACAAAATACGGCAAACATTCATGTTGCAAACACTAGAAAAACTAGGACTAGAAGGAACATACCTGAACATTATAAAGGCTATATGTGACAAACCCAATGTCAGTATTATTCTGAATGGAGAAAAACTGAAAGCATTTCCTTTAAAAATAGGAACAAGACAAAGATGCCCACTTTCACCACTCCTATTCCTATTTGAAGTTCTAGCCAGAGCAATCAGGCAAGGGAATGAAATTAAAGAGATACAAATAGAAAAAGAAGAACTCAAATTATCTGTTTGCTGATGACATGATTCTATATTTAGAAGACCCAAAAACTCCACTAGAAGACTGCTAGACTTCATGAATGAATTCAACAAAAGTAGCACAATACAGGACCAACACTCATAAATCAGTCATGTTCCTATACTCTTTTGATGAATTTGTTGAAAAAAGAAATTTAGGAAAACTATCCCATTCACAGTAGCCTCAAAAATTTTGGGAGGAATCAATCTAGAAAAAGAAATCAAATAACTCTACAATGAAAACTACAGAACACTACAAAAAGAAGTAGAAGATGGAAAGACTTCCCATGTTCTTGGACAGGCAAAATTAGTATTGTTGAAATGGCTATACTGCCAAAAGCAATGTACAGATTCAATGCAATTCCCATAAAAATTCCAACGATGTTCTTCACAGAACTAGGAAAAGCAGTTATGAAATTCATTTGGAAAAAAAGAGGCCCAGAATAGCCAAAGCAATCTTAGTGAGAAAAAGCAAAGCAGAAAGCATCACAACACCAGTCCTCAAATTATACTACAGAGCTATAGTAACCAAAACAGCCTGGTACTGGTACCAAAACAGTCATGAAGACCAATGGTATAGAATAGAGAACACAGAGACAAACCCACAAAAATAGTTATTTGATACTAGAAAAGGTGCCAAAAATCTACTTTGGAGAAAGGACAGCCTCTTTAACAAATGGTGCTGGGAAAACTGGAAATCCATGTGTAGTAGAATGAAATTTAAGCCCTATCTTTCATTTTTCACAAAAGTCAACTAACAGTGGATCAAAAACCTAAGAATTAGACCAGAAACCATGCAACTGCTAGAAGAAAATGTAGGCCCAACACTTCAACTTATTACTCAGGATCTGACTACCTTGACAAGACTCTTAAAGTGGACTGGGGATATAGCTTAGTTGGTAGAATGCTTACCTTGCATGTACAAGGCTCTGGATTCAATCCCCAGCACCACAAAAAAAAAAAAGACTCCTAAAGTGCAAAAAGTAAAATAAAAAATCAATAAGGGGGATGATATCAAACTAAAAAGCTTCTTCATAGCTGGACGTGGTGGCACACTCCCGTAATCCCAGAAGCTGGGGAGGCTGAGGCAGGAGGATCGTGAGTTCAAAGCCAGCCTCAGCAAGGGCAAGGTGCTAAGCAACTCAGTGAGACCCTGTCTCTAAATAAAATACAAAATAGGGCTGGAGATGTGGCTCAGTGGCCGAGCACCCATGAGTTCAATATCCCCGGTTTCAAAAAGAAAAAAAACCTTGTTCATAGCAAAGGAAATAAAGAGTGTGAAGGGAAAGCCTACAGAATAGGAGTAAATATTTGCCACCTGTACCTCAGATAGGGCTTTATCATCCAGGATATACAAAGAACTCAAAAACTTAACAACAAAATATAAATAACCCAATCAACAAATGGGCAAAGGAACTAAACAGATACTTCTCAAAAGAAGTCAACAAATATATGAAAAATGTTCAATATCTCTACCAATTAAGGAAATAAAATTAAAACAGTATACACTGAGATTTCATTTCACTCTAGCCAGAATGGCAATTATCAGGAATACAAGTCACAATAAATGAGGGCGAGGATGTAGGGAAAAGGGTAAACTCATACCTTGTTGGTGGGATTGAAAATTAGTGTAGCCACTCTAGAAATTAGGGAGATTCCACAAAAAACTAGAAATGGAACTACCATGTGACCCAGCTATCCCACTCCTCAGTGTATATCCAAAAGATGTAAAATCAACATACTGCAGTGACACAGCCACATTAATGTTTATAGCAATACAATTCATACTAGCCAAGTTCTGGAGTCCACCTAGATGCCCTTCAACAGATGAATGGATAAAGAAAATTATGGTATATATACACAATGGAGTACTACTCAGCCATAAAGAAGAATGAGTTTATGGCATTTACCAATAAATGGATGGAACTGAGACTATCATGCTAAGTGAAATAAGCCAGTTCCAAAAAGTCAAAGGTCAAATACTTTCTCTGATATATGGAAGGTAATCAAAAATAATGGTGGAAGGATTAAAAAAAAAGAAGAAAGATCAATGAAGTAGACAAGGGGGAATGGAGAAGAAACGAGGTATGAGTTAGGGAAAGACATTGGAATGAATCTGACCTAGCATTCTATGTACATATGTGGATATATGAGAGAATCTCACCATCATGTACATCCACAAGACACTAATTTAAAAAAATCAAAAAACTAAAAGTAAATAGCGGAAAGATCAGCAGCGTAGAGGGAAGGGAAAAGGGGGAGGAAGAAGGAAAGAGGAAGTACTGGAGACTGAATTAGAACAAAGTATATTCCATGTTTTTATAATTATGTCAAAATGAATTCTATTGTCATGTATTACTGAGAAGAACACATAAAATCTTTTATAAAAGTAATTTATATTCTTAAGTTGGTTTATTATGAGTCATGATGAAAACAGTGTTCATTTATAAAAATTAATTTTCCAGGCTTTTGTCTTTAATGCATTAAAATATTTCAGCTTAAAAGAGTAATATTTTGAAAATATACAGTTAATTATAGTTCAATTATATTTCAAAGTTGAAAACAAAAGGACAAAAAAACATAGCTATAGCCACCATGTCACTTACTGTGCTTTGCTTCACCCGCTGGTGAGGAGAGTTGAACAGGAAGGTGCCGAACAGTGAGATCCGGGTACTGTCACAAAGCACTGCTAAGTACGTCTCAGAGAACTCAAAGGCTGCTGGGTACTGTTCCAGCAGTTGCCACGTGGCATCCAAGAAGAGCAAAAATAAGGGAGACTGGCAAATACAGACAATGGGATTATGTAATGCTGTCCACATTAATTTCCAAATTATTTCTGATATTAAGTGACTAATAAGAAAACAGCTAAGCCTAAAACATTTGGCTCCTAAGTCCAGCCAAGGCTGTGTGAATAAAATAAACATATCTATGTCAAACCTAAGAAGTATGTTTAATCATGATAAACATCATAAATGATATTTGCCTATTAAATATAAGTTGACATTACAAAGCATACAGAAGAGCAGGTTGCCACTGTATGAATGGGGAAGAGTAAACTATGTTAAGCCTCTAGGAAACAGTTCTTTAGAACATAAAACTCTACCACTTTCTATGATTAACTTTTTGTTTGACCTTCTGGGCTCAGCATTTAGAAAACTTCCCCAAATTTCAAAATACAGTTTGGCATCAGATTTAGGCCACACAGTGTGTGGCCCAGGGCAGCCGCTGTTGACATCTCATACCTGTGTTGCCACAGGTCAAATGGTCTTCTCTGAAACACCTTGCAAAAACTGACCTCACTGCCTGGCCTAAAATGATACCACAGAGAGCTTTCCACAGCCTAACTATGGGTTCATGGCAGCCACTAACCCACAGCTGTTACAGGGGTACTGCCCTAAAAAACTCGAGTTCTTAACTCATGTGCCCCATTTTAAGGAAATGGGACCTTCCAGAAGTGATTTTCACCTACATAGTTATTATAAACTCTTGGAGTTTGTTACCTCTTTTTCCGATCTCTTCAAATGGTTGCATCTGTCTAGGAATTGAAATCCTGCCATGACCCACTCCTTCTGTATCAGACTCTGAAATCCAGTAATTGTCCTAAAATATGGATCCAGCATCACTTGAACAAGAGAAGCTATAAGACAGCTTAAGTCTCTTCCTTCCTCCTCTGTCAATAAAATAGAAAGAAAATGATTACAACAAAGACATATTGAAGGGAAGTAAACTAGATAATTCAGTATTCTATGCAAAAGATATCTTCCAAATAATCTATGGAGGGAAATTTTACTTGGTTCCAGCAACTCTAAAATATTGTAGACTTTTAGATAAATTAGTGTTTAGTAAGAGATGGTCTTTTATATATGAGTATTTGCCAGATAATAGCAGCTTATCCCTCAAAGTTCTTAAATTTCAATGGTTTACTGTAGAAAATCCTTTTACAATCCACTGTACTACTGTCAAAGATACTAAGTATAATGTAATCTTTCTACTACAACTTCACATAATAATGACTCAAAGGTGAACGGGGAAGAGAAATTTTCCACTATTATCTGAAAAGGTAACAAGTATTTCCTTCTTGATTCTTACAGCTGTGGTCTTTTTCAGTGAGAGCAGAATTACCTGGGTATTGAAGCCAGCCAAAGAAATGAGAAAACTATGAACCATAATCCCTTGTGATTACAGATGTAAAAATTACCAACAAAATATTAATAAATTACACCAGGAATCCAAGGACTTATCCCAAGAGTGCAAGGCTAGTTCAACATCTGCCAATCAAATTAATATACTCTATTAATAAAGGGCAACAACATGATCATTTCATTAGATGCAGAGAGAGCATCTGACATGATTCTACATTCACTCCTGATAAAAAATCTCAGCGAACTAGGAATAGAAGGAATTTCTTCAACCTGATCAGAGGCATCTACAAAAAACCTACAATAGCAATCTCAATGGTAAAACCCTTAATGCTTTTCCCCTCAGATTGGGAATTAGAGAAGGATGTCTGCTCTTGACACTTCTATAGTACCTTTTATTGGAGGTTCTAGCTATAGCAATTAGGCAAGAAAAAGAAATAAAAGGCACACAAATCATAAAGGATATAAAAATTGTATTTGCCAACAAGATTCTATATGTAAAAAACCCTAAGGAGGCTGCAAGGTAACTACTAGAACTAATATAATAATTCAATAAGATCACAAAAGTTGTATACACAATAACCATCTGAGTATACAATAAACATGAAAATGAAATTAAAAAGAAAATAATCAGTCATTAAAAATACTTGGGATTTAATAAACCTGGCTTGTATAATAAAAACTATAAAATATTGCTGACAAAGCAAAAAAAGACCTAAATAGAGACATTCACCTCAAAGACTGGCAGATTCAATATTGATGGCATTCTTACTAAACTGATCTATGGGCTCAACACATTCCTAAATCAACATCCCAGGAGGGACCTTTTTTTTAATTTTTTTTTTTTTTGCTGAGCCTAAAAGTTGTATAGAAATACAAAAATCCCAAACAAGCCAAAATAATTTCAAAAGCAAAGTTGGAACACTCACATGTCTCAGATTCCAAACTTACTACACAGCTATACTGTACTCAGTGTGGTAGTGGCAAAGGAAATGCCAAAGATCAATAGAACAAAATAGAGTCCCAAAATAAACTCTCACCATTTATAGTCAATGATTTTTGACAAATATGCCAAGGCAATTTAATAGAGAAAGGACATTTTTTCAACACATGGTGCTGGACATTTTAATATCCCCATATGTAAAAGAGATGAATTTAGACTCTTACCTCACAACACATGCAAAAATTCATTCAAAATGGACCACAGGCCTAAATGTAGAAGCTAAAATTATATAAAATTCTATGTAGGAGAAAACACAGGACAAAAATATCCATGACTTGAGTTAGGAAAACAGTTCTTAGATAACATCAAACACATGATCCAAGAAAGAAAAAAATGGATAAATAGTACTTCATCAGATTTTAAAAGTAGTGCTTCAGAAGACATTAAGAAAATATTTAGAAAGTCATAGAGTAGGAGAAAATATTGGCAAATGATATAAATAACCTATTCCTAGACTACATAAAGAATTCTTAGTACTCAATAAGATAAAACACATTAAGGAAATATAAATGAAAACTAGAAAGCTACTATTTTACCTCTGCTAATATGATCCTAAAGACAGACAATAGTGTATATGAGGATATGGAGAAATCAGAATTTTTGTGCATTGCTGAGCGGAAAGAAAATGTGATCCAATCAGTGTAGAAAATACTTTGGCAGTTTCTTAAAAAGATGAAAATATATCACACAATTCAGCAATTCGGTTTCTAGTATCTCCTCAAAAGAAACAAAAACTTAGTCTCTCAAAAGACTTCTATGTGACTATTCACAGCAACATACTTCATAACAGCCAAAAAGTAGGAACAACCCAAATGTCCACCAATGGGTAGATAAATAAACAAAATCTATTTATGAACAATGGAATACAATCTAGAATAAAAAGCCACAAATTACTGATATATGCTACATGAGTGAAACTCAAAATCATGTATATTAGAGGAAAGGAACCACAGGGAAAAGACACAAGCTGTATGATAACACTCACAGGAAATATATAAAAAAGGCAAATCTACACAAACAGAAAGTAGATAAGTGACTGCCTGGAACTGGGACATAAGTATCTTGCTGGTGATGAAAACTTTCTCTGTGTATTTAGTAAGAGTTACTGAACTGTACATTCAAAATGGGTGAATTTTTACAATGTGTAAATTATGCCCTAATAAACAATTTTAAAAACACACTTTAAAAATGTTAGTTAAACACGCTAAGTACTTTTGAGGTCTTATGCTACAAATGCATGGAGAAACTGAGGCTAAATAGAACCTTCAAATAAGACGGGAACACTCACTGGTTTAGAGGACAAAATACTGGACCCCTGGGCCTTGCATTTACTTGTGAATTAAACATACACTCTGACTGTGCCAGTTGAATATTACTTTATATAGTGCATCAAAAAATAACAATCATTTTTCCTAATGTTTTTAAATATACTTACATTGTTAAAATTTGAGTTAGTAAAAATACTTCTATAAGTTTAAGTAGCATATATATAATCTTATATTATGCAATGTGACTATACCATTTAAAGGTAGTTTGCAGTCTACTAAATTTTATCTGTAAACTCAAGTTCTATTAAAAAGTTATTTAATATATACTTACCCCTTAACTGAAAAATTTTTACATTGCAGTTTATTCCTACCAAACATCAGATAAAATTCACACTACTGACTAGTTAGTTCAATTTCTTGATATCAAACTATTTCCTTAGGGTCATATCTCGCATGAGTCAGAAGGTACTTAAGCTAAAACAAATTTCTATTTGCTGTTAAGCTACTATTTTACCTCTGCTATATGATCCTAAAGACAGACAATAGTGTATATGAGGATATGGAGAAATCAGAATTTTTGTGCATTGCTGAGGGGAAAGAAAATGTGATCCAATCAGTGTAGAAAATACTTTGGCAGTATTAGTAGAATGACAGCAAAATTTGAGACGATGCCCTACCAAAATTAATGCTTGGCATTAATCGAATAAGGATATGACCTGTAGAGAACTGGACTCCTTTTTATTCCATTTGCAGTCTCTGCACCACTATTTCACTCTAGTGGTGTGGGAACTCTGCAGTATGACGGTATTACAGTAAATGAGGGATAACTAATACTGAGGATTTTCAAGATGGCAGAATAGAGGAGGTCACGTTCCTGCGTGCTCTGTGGCATGAAACCCAGCAAGCAGTCAGGAGGCTTTTGAGCAGGTAGGTGAACAAAAAAAAGTGTGTGTGTGTGGGAGGGGGGCTGAGGGGGCTTTTTTTTTTTTTTGGTGCTGGAATTGAACCCAGGGCCTTGTGCTTGCAAGGCAGGCACTCTACCAACTGAGCTATATCTCCAGCCCCTGAGGGGGCTTTAATAGAATTTAAAACTGGATATTCAAAGTGATCAGGGACTCAGGAGGTTGGATATAATAAAGTAAGGAAGAAATCTCTAGTGGCACAGCTGTTGCCGCAGCAAGGCCAGAAGCATCAGTCAGAGCAGTCCCTCCACAAGCAAAAGGGAGGGATAAAGAAATTAAAGGAACCCGAATTTTTAGGAGGCCTGAGATGTGTCTGAGTACGGAGCATTTAGAAATCAACTATATTGCCCAACTAAACTGAAAGGCATGCTGCACAATATTCTTGGGCAGGAAAGAAGTCACCATCTCTCCAGGAGGCATCCAAAGACAAAGGAATGAACTACTTTGCTTGCTACATTGCAGGGAGCCGCTAGCTGAGGGAGCTGATTCCTGGTAAACCTCAGTTTGGCCTGAAATATAGGCCCAGTAAACACATACTACATGACATACACTATGCTTAAGTGAATAGGAGAAAATAAAAGGAGGAAAGAGATTTATACAGAGGACAACTGGTCATAGAAAGTCACCCAGCTATATACCCTTCCCCTCCAATTCAGGTGCTTGCAGAACCAGCTGGGAGAGACTTTGGCTGGGAACTGGGAAGGGCAGGGACAGGAGGGACTGAGTTTAGAGACTAAACCCAAAACCAGAAAATGTGGGGGCTGCAGGTGTCATAGGCAACTAAGAATTGGCTCCTATACCACAGGAGCAGAACCCAGGGGAGTTTCCTGGGGTATAGTCTTTCAGTGTGGACCAGCAATTACTGGGCCCTGGAAGTGTGCCGATTTGAAATCTCCAGACCAACTGACATTCAACAAAGAACCTGGAGCTCACCTAAGCCTAAAACCTTCCTCCAGGAATTCTGCCTATGGGATTACTTCTCTCTCTTCAGCAATCTGGAGGGTGGAGCATCAGGACCCCACATAAAATTGCTCAGAAGAGAAGCTGAGAATCTTTTGAACTCCACTGGAAAGAATTCTTTTAAATTTTCATTGAGTCTTTTTTCTCTTTTCCTTTTCTTTTTTTTCATTTTCTCTGTTTAATTGTGACCTTAATGGTACATGAACATTTATATATATATATACTCATATTTGTTTTGTCTCATTCATAGCATTTTTTAAGCCATTTATTTATTTATTTATTTTCCATGGATCAGCTTTTTGAGAACTAGCATGTTTGATTAGTTGGTTCAGTTTTGTTTTGTATTCTTTTTATTTTTATTTTTTAAGAATTTTTACTTTATATATGTTTTTTCTCTTAACTGTTTCCCCTGATACTCTTTCTTTTTATCTTCTGCTGACACCCAACCTCTATTGTTCTCTCTTTCACTCCTCCTTTAATTTTTTATTATATCTTCTCTCCTCTTTCCTCATAATCACCACATCATACATCACTTCCATTCTCTCCCTGTCTACCATTTGAAATTGTAAACCCTTTTGAAAACTTGTTTTTACTGTAGGCAGTAACTGATCATATCATTTTTGCTTATTGTGACAATTAATATTGCAGGTGTCATCATAGGGACTATTTGGTTTAATGCTGTATGTTGTTTACATTGGTGGTTGTTATTATTTGTTTCCCTCTAAATAGTGAGGTATTGGAAACCTTCAGGGACACTATAAGTCCACAGGGTAGAAACTCTACTTCCTCAGATCCATACTGTCAGATGGGTAGACACAAAGAACATGAAAAATCCAGGGAACAAATCACCCTAAACAAACCAAGATACTCAAATAACAGAATCCATTGCCACCACAGTGGAAGAAATGTCAGAGAAGGAGTTTAGAATGTACATAGTTAAATTGATCTCCAAAGTAAAGGATAGTAAGAATGAAATCATAGAGAAAATACAGGAAGTGAAAGGTCACTTCAATAAAGAGATAGAGATTCTGAAAAAAAAATCAGAAATCCTTGAAATGAAGAAATCAATAAATCAAATTAAAAATTCAGTTGAAATCATCACCAACAGACTATGTCACTTGGAAGATAAGAGTTTCAGGAAAAGGAGACAAAATACATAATCTTGAAAACAAAGTTGAACATGGAGAAAAGATGTTAAGAGGCCATGAACAGAGCTTCCAAGAAAAATGGGATAACTTGAAAAGACCAAATTTAAGACTTTTTGGGATAGATGAAGGCTCTAAGATACAAATGAAAGGAATGCACAATCTTTTCAATGAAATAATATCAGAAAATTTCCCAAACCTGAAGAATGAAATGGAAAATTAAATATAGGGGGCTTACAGGACCATTAATACACAACATTACAATAGACCCACACCAAGGCATATTATTATGAAAATGCCCAACATATAATAAAGATAGAATTTTTAAAGGCTGCCAGAGAAAGAATACAGGTAACGTTTAGAGGGAAACCAATCCAGATCTCAGCTGATTTGTCAATCCAGAACATCAATGCTAGTAGGACTCGGAATAATACACACCAAGCTCTGAAAGAAAATGGGTGCCAGTCAAGATTACTATACCCAGCAAAATTAAGCTTCAGAATTAGTGATGAAATAAAAACCTTCCACGATAAAAAAAGGTGAAAGAATTCACAATTAGAACGCCGATATTAGAAAACATAATAAGATATTTCATGAAGAAGCAATGAAAAATAAAAGTGAAAGCCAGCAAAGGAAAGAACTACACTAAAAGAACAGTGAATCAATGGAGAAACAAATTCAACTTAACAACCAGAAATAAATCAAAATGGCAGGGAATAAAAAACAAATCTCAATAATAACATTGAATGTAAATGGCCTAAACTCAACAATCAAAAGATATAGACTGGCAGATTGGATTGAAAAACAAGACCCAGCAATATGCTGTCTCCAAAAGACTCACCTCAGAGGCAAAGACATCTACAGACTGAAGGTCAAAGGATGGTAAAAAACATCATGCACATGGATCATGTAAACATCCAGGGTTTTCTATCCTCAGAAGAGATAAAGTGGACTTGCAACCAAAGTTAATCAGAAGGGACAAAGATGGACATTTCATATTGCTCAAGGGAATTATACATCAACAAGACATAACAACCATTAATATTTATACCTCAAACAATAGATACATAGATACATAGATATGGCATATCTATGTATATCAAACAAACCCTTCTCAATTTCAAGAAGCAAATAGACCACAACACAATAATACTGGGTGACTTTAACATACCTCTCTCACCACTGGAGAGATCCTCCAAACAAAAACTAAATAAAGAAGTCACAGAGCTAAAAAAAAAACTTAATAATTTAAATTTAACAAACATATATGGAATATTTCCATCCATAACTGAATACACTTTCTTCTCACCAGCACATGAATCCTTCTCTAAAATAATTGACCATATCTTAGACCACAAAGCAACTCTTAGCAAATACAAAAAAAAAAAAAAAAAAAAAAAAAAAAATAAAAACACCTTGCATTTTATAGGATAATAAAGGAAAAAAATTAGAAATCAACAATAAAATAAAAAAAATGGAAGATACTCTAACACCTGGAGACTAAATAATAAGCTATTGAATGACAAATGGACAACAGAAGAAATCAGGGAGGAAATTAAAAAATACTTAGATGTAAATGAGAACAGCAATACAACATATCAAAATCTCTGGGACACTATGAAGGCAGTGCTAAGAGGAGAGTTCATTGCATTGAGCTCATTCAATAAAAGAGGAAAAAGGCAGAAATTCACCAAATAAATAACCTAACATTACAACACAAAGTCCTAGAAAAAGATGAATAAATCAATGCCAAAAGCAGGAAATAATTAAAACCAGGGCTTAAATCAATGAAATTGAAACAAAGGAACAATTTAAGAAATTGACAAAACAGAAAGCTGGTTCTTTGAAAAAAAAATCAATAAAACTGGTAAGCACTTAGCCAAGCTAATAAAGAGAAAGAGAGAAAACTCACTAAAATTCACAGTGAAAAAGGAACTATCACAAAGGATACCACTGAATTACACAAGATAATCAGAACCAATTTTGAAAATTTATACTCCAATAAAATAGAAAATCTTACAGACATTGACAAATTTCTAAAGACATATAACCTACACAAACTGAAGCAGGAGGACATACACAATTTAAATAGATCAATTTCAAGCAATGAAATAGAAAATGCTATCAAAATCCTACCAACCAAGAAAATTTGACACCAATAGTCCTAAAATTATTACTTGAAATTGAAGGAGGGAATCCTTCCAAATTCATTCAATGAGGCTATTATCACCCTGACACCAAAACCAGACAAAAACACAAGGAAAGAAAACTTCAGACCAATATCCCTGATGAACATAGACACAAAAATTCTCAATAAAATTCTGGCAAATTGCATACAAAAACATATTAAAAAGATAGTGCACCATGATCAAGCGAGGTTCATCCCAAGGATGCAAGGTTGGTTCAACATACAGAAATCAATAAACATAATTCATCACTTCAATAGACTTAAAGACAAGAATCATATGATTATCTCAATAGAGGCAGAAAAGGCATATGACAAAATACAGCACCACTTCATGTTCAAAACACAAGAAAAACTAGAGACAGTAGGAACATACCTCAACATTGTAAAAGCTATATATGCTAAACCCAAGGCCAACATCATTCTAAATGGAGGAAGAATTGAAAGCATGCCCTCTAAAAACTGGAACAAGATAGGGATGCCCTTTTTTACCACTTCTATTCAACACAGTCCTGGAAACTCTAGCCAGAACAATTAGATAGAAGAAAGAAATTAAAGGGATGCAAACAGGAAAAGAACTCAAACTATCTCTACTTACTGATGACATGACTCTATACTTAGAAAATCCCTCCCAAAAAATGCACCAGAAAACTTCTAGAACTCATAAATGTATTCAGCAAAGTAGCAGGATATAAAATAAACACCCATAAAACAATTGTGTTCCTATACATCAGTGAATCAATTGAAAGAGAAATTAGGAGCCAGGTGTGGTGGCACACGCCTTTAATCCCAGCGGCTCGGGAGGCTGAGGCAAGAGGATCGTGAGTTCAAAGCCAGCCTCAGCAAGAACGAGTCACTAAGCAACTCAGTGAGACCCTGTCTCTAAATAAAATGCAAAATAGGGCTGAGGATATGGCTCAGTGGCTAAGTGTCCCTGAGTTCAATCCCCATTTCCAAAAAAAAAAAAAAAAGAGAAATTAAGGAAAACTATCCCATTCACAATAGCCTCAAAGAAAATAGAATATTTGGGAATGAATCTACGAAAGAGTTGTAAAAGACCTCTACAATGAAACCTACAGAACACTAAAGAAAGAAACTGAAGAAGACCTTAGAAGATGGAAAGATCTCCCACGTTCTTAGGTAGGCAGAACTAATATTGTCAAAATGGCCCTACTACCAAAAGCGCTATACAGATTTAATGCAATTCCTATTAAGGTTCTAGTGATGTTCTTCATAGAAATAGAAAAAGTAGTTTATTCTAGCCAAACCAATCTTCAGCAAAAGTGAAACAGGAAGCATCACAATACCAGACCTTAAATTATACTACAAAGCCATAGTAACAAAAAATGGCATGG
Source organism: Glaucomys volans (assembly GCA_020662805.1). Lineage (NCBI taxonomy): Eukaryota > Metazoa > Chordata > Mammalia > Rodentia > Sciuridae > Glaucomys > Glaucomys volans. The sequence continues at coordinate 354,234 of JAJEJO010000245.1, read as the reverse complement.
TATTGGCACCAAAACAGACATGAAGACCAATAGTACAGAATAGAAAACACAGAGACAAACCCAAATAAATACAGTTATCTCAAACTAGACAAAGGCACCCTAAACACACATTGGAGAAAAGATAGCCTCTTCAACAAATGATGCTGAGAAAACTGGAAATCCATGTATAATAAAATGAAATGAGACCCGTATCTCTCACCCTACACAAAACTCAAGTCTAAGTGAATCAAGGACCAAGGCATTAGACCAGTAGGCTATGCCTACTGGAAGAAAAAGTAGGCCCAAACCTCCTTCATGTCGGCTTAGGAACTGAATTCCTCAAAAAGACTCTAAAAGCACAATAAGTAAAATTAAGAATCAATAAGTCAGATTGTATCAACTAAAAAACTTCTTCACAGCAAAAGAAACAATCAAGAACATGAAGAGAGAACCTACAAAATGGGAGAAAATCTTTGCCACGTGCATCTCAGATAGAGCATTAATCTCCAGGGTATACAAAGTCAAAAAACTTAACACTAAAAAAAACCCCCACAAATAACCCAATCAATAAATGGGCAAAGGAACTGAAAAGACACTTCACAAAAGAAGAAATATGATCAGTCAACAAATATATGAAAAATGTTCAATATCACTAGCAATTAGAGAAATGCAAATCAAAACTATAGTGAGATTTCATCTCACTCCAGTCCAAATGGTAATTATCAAGAATATAAGTAACAACAAATGTTGACGAGGATGTGGGGAAAAAGGTATGCTCATACATTGTTGGTGGGACTGCAAATCAGTGCAGCCACTCTGGAAAGCAGTATGAAGATTCCTCAGAAAACTCAGAATGGAAACACTATTTGACCTAGCTATTGCACTTCTCCATTCATACCCAAAGATCTTAAAATCAGCCTATTATAGTGATGCAGCCACATCAATGTTCATAACAGCTCAATGCACAATAGCTAAGCTATGGAACCAACCTTGGTGCCCTTCAATAGATGAGTGGATAAAGAAAATGGGGTTTATATACACAATGGTATATTACTCAGCCATAAAGAAGAATGAAATTATGGCATTAGATGGTGAATGGATGAAACTAGAGATTATCATGCTAAGTGAAATAAACCAATCCCCCAAAACCAAAGGCTGAATGTTCTCTGTGATATGCTGAAGCTGACTCACAATAAGATACCAGAGAGGGAGGAGAGTAGGTTCACTGAATTGTACATGGGGGAATGAGGGAGAGGGGGGATGGGAATGGGAAAGACAATGGAATGAATCGGACATAACTTTCCTATGTTCATATATGAATACACAATCAGTGTAACTCCATATCACATACAACCACAAGAATGGGATATTACGCTCTATGTATGCTCTATGTATGTCAAAATACATTCTACTATAATGTATAACTGAAAAGAGCAAATAAAAAATCACATTAAGAAAAGAGAGATAGCTAAGAGTGATGTAATACACTTGGATATGGACCATCAATTACCTAAGCTGGCTGACATGGTGTTTCAGAAATTATTTAAATTACCTTGTAGTATTATAGAGAGATGTTTGCTTTCTAGCATGTACACAAGTTCTGCTGAATGTTTAAGAAAAGCCCTGAAAAGAGAAAGGGAAAAATACTGTTAAATATCAAAATTCCACCACAAATATATTTTAAAAGTACCTGAAATCAAGTAAAACTCATCTTTCATTATATACATTTATATTCTCAATGTTTATGAATTTCTTTGGTATTTATATGATCCATAAGAGTATATTTTATGATTTTCATATTGGGAAAATCATTAACTTTATAAAAAGAAAGGAATTATTAATATAGCATTTGTCAGAAGGAGGCAGAGATGCAACTATAACAGGCAGCACAAAGGAGCCTTGTGGAGATGGAACGGTTGTGTACCTTGACTATGGTAGCAGTTCTGTGAATCTATATATGTAATAAGATTGCACACTGTACGTATGTGTACACATACCCACCCACAAACACACACAATCATTTAAAAACTGGTGAAATCTGTAGATTATACCAATGTTGATTTCAAATAACTGAAGTTATTTAACATGTTGCCACTGGGGGATGCTGGCGAAGAGTGCATAGTTCTCTCTACCAGTTTTGCACCTTCTGCGAGTCTATAATTATTTCAAAATAAAAAGTCAAAGTAAAAGAGAAGAAGTTGACAAACCTGACATATTCTAACCACCGAGTACTTTCTAGTGAAGATAGCCATTTCTCTTCAGTTTCTTCAAAAGGCTCTGTAATACATACAGCAATTACATCATATATAAGGTACACACACACACACACACACACACACATCCTCAGGATTTTAAAACTTAATTTTACAGGATTTGTATCCAAGGTAAGGGATATAACAGCACAGTTTCTAATATTAAATGTTGGCTTTAAGAAAATATCATGTATTTTCACTTCAGTAAACATGTAGGATAATTCTATTAAAAAGCAAAACAAAGCATTCCCTGAATCCGTATCTTCTACTCTTTGGCTCTTTCAGGGAAATTTGAGTCTGACTTAAACACTCTCCTGAGAGTCTGTGATTCTAAGCCTTCCTGGTCAGTCCATGCCTCTACTCAGGTCCTCCAGAACTGCCCAGGCCCCATCTCACAGCTTCCTTACTGCAGAGTTCTGCCCTCCCCTGCTGTCTTTCTCTTTATATGGGCCTGGGAGCTGACCACTGCAGGAATGAGAGGGCACCTTCACTGCCTAGGGTATGGACAATCATTCAAGGCACTGTGTTTTTAAAATGCCTTACCCCTGCAAAGCTCTCCTTGGAGGCCAGTGCCATGCACATTCAAGACCTACTGCAAGGCCACCTCTCCTGATTCCTAGGTGATACAGGGCTCTCTCAAGGAGGACTTGTTTTATGCCAAACATACCTTAATGTGACTTCCTCTCCAGGGCCCTCTCTAGCCACTTAAGAGTTTGCTCAAACAGAGATTAGAACTCTGAGACCATATATACAACATGGTTCTAATGGAGACCCATGTCAAGTCACCTACCTCAAAATGTATCTGTCTGCATTAAATAAAATCTTAGTAAGTTTATCTGGAAGGTAACAGTGTTCTACTTAGCAAATGCTTTTGTAAAGGCATTCTATTATAACTTCCATGATTTGGAGAAGATTTAACAGGTTCATTTTTTTTCTTCAAAACAAAAAACAGTATAAACTTCATTTTCTGGAGGTTGGCAGTCTCATATAATAAAATATAAATTGAAAAAATATAGTCTTCTTAAGTATATCTATTTCTATGTTTTTTAAAAACATCACTTCTCCTGACAGTCCTCATATAATTCTTCATTCTTCTAATCATTATATATACATATATATACACACAAAATAAAAAAGAAATTACCATTAACGCATAGTTGCTTAAGTTTTACAAATGCCGCCTGTATTTCTTGAATATTAGGCAAGATCTTATCCAAATCTGATTTGTAAACATCACTTCTTTGTGGATGACTTTTAGTTATTGCATTACAAATCCTAATTAAAGACAAAATCCTTTAGTTACTAATCATTAATTTCTTTGACCTATATTTATTGAGTACTTTAAGTCAAAGCATTATTCTAAGAGCTAGAAATAAAGCAATAAACAAGATGGGCTAGGTCTCTACCCTCATGGAGAAAACATTCTGGTTAGTGGTAGGGTAAATAACAGGCTGTGCTTAATGCTCTGGAAGATGCAATCAAGTGACTGCAGACTACCTATGTCACACGGACAGAAAAAGTTTCCCCTATGAAAGTGATGCTGATGTTAAACTCACATGATGAGTGACACAAAGATCTAGGGTTTAGGGGAAAGTATTATAGGCACAGGGATAGTTAGTGCAAAGGCCCTGTGGGGGAAACCAAACAGATGTTACAGAAACCTTTTTCCTGAAGGAAAAAAGTATACAGATAAGGTTGGACAACAAAGAGAATCTGCCCTATTTATAAAGAATAGACAGCTAAAAAACCCAGGGTACTAAAATAATTCTTAGCCTGATAAATTAAATAATTAAAATGGTCACTGGTTATAAGGTTTTCTATTTAACTCTCATCTAACAGTGCTGCAATCTTTCTTTTAATGGCAAAATTCCTAACTGAGCACTTAATTAGTACATGTTAGTGAAAATAAAGCTTAGAGTATGACAGAAGAGTCAGTGAATTCTAATGTGATAAAGATAAAAGCAAAATTCATCTAATATGATTAAGATAAAATTAAAATAGGGGCTTATGTGAATGGCTGTTACCTCTTTTTTAGAAAACTGAAGGGTCATTTCATGATAACTTGACAGTTACTTGCTTTGGCAAATGTGACTTTCTTTGTTATGATAATGTAGAAAAAAACCTAAGATCAGGTGTTCCAAAAATGAACTGTGACATTCTGGAGGTTCCATAGGTCCGTTTTCTAAGATTTGTACATTTTTCCTCATTTACTACTCAACAAGAAATTTGATAAACATTACGTACTTTCTTCGGCTAACTATATGATGGTATATAACACAGACACATTCACCATGGGGCCTACAGTCTAGAGAGAAAGAGATCAGGAGTCAAACTGTAACACACAACATGTAAATATGATGAAATCAAATGTGACCAAAAAAAGGTTAAGGGCTCTGGGACACACAGAACTGTGAGTCTTGATCTCATTTGGGAGATGGAGGTTTATTTTAAGGTAAATCTGAGAAAGAAGGAGCAAGTATCAAGTGGATGGAGTGGAGTCTACTCACAGAGAAGCATGAAGAAGACAGCACAGGAAGAAGGAAGAGCAATGGAAAATGTCAGGAAAGTAAAAAGACCAGAGAACATCCAGGTGGCTAGAGTTCCAGAGGAGATGAGACCTGGAAGGAGGAAATCATGGCACCTTCAACATATCGACAGGGAAAAGCTATGGTGGAAGCACATGGGCTTATAAGATTTCTGAAAAATGAAGTGACAAAATCTGATGAGGTACTGGAGATGGGGAAGGGAAGGAAAGAGGAAGACATCAAGGCTGACCCCTTGGTTTCTGAGAGTAGGTTGGGGGAATCATGATGGCCATATTGTTGAGTTTGGTTTTGAACATAATGAGTTTAAAGGGCCTTAGAGATCTCAATATGGAAGATGTCAAATTCAACTGGAGATATAAATGTAATGATCATTAAAGCCATAATCTGAGTGAACTTCATTAGGAAGGGAATACAGAGTGGGAGGAGGAAGTGGCCTTAGACTCTATGTAATGTCTAGAGAGCAGAGGATGGACTGGCAGAGGACACAGAGTGGTGGCTAGGAAAGAGCAGTAGGACAGTGGAAAGCAACAGCAATTGACAATGCAAGGGCATTACAGTGAGAATTATTAACAATGTGCCTGCCCCAAAGAGGATATTTGAAAAATGCCTTCCTCTTCAGAGACACAGGTTACTGATCACTAGCAGATGCTGCCAAATTTGTTTTAAAATATTTCCAGAATGTTTCAAAACCACTGTCTTAGGTATTGTGACTTCACAAACCTAAAGAAAACACACTGAACTATAAGGAAAGTTTGATTTATCCTGAAGTGTGTTACCTGGAAATCAAGTATTCTGAAAGTTGTTAAAAGCAATGTTATTGTAAGAGCCAGCAAAGTAAGGTATGCAAGTGTTTTTTTAATAAACTAAAGAATTAAATTATATTTCCTATAACTTAAATGTTATTTAATTATAATATATTCACACTCTTTACAAATGGCAATTCTTATGTAGAATATATGGTGTAACTAATAAGATCATGCCAACTATTTGCAATTAGTAAGGGACTTACTACACCTATTTATGACAAGCAAAACTTCCTAAAGTGTCAAAGATCAATTCTCAATTACCTCTGGTCAATTTTCCTCTGCTGCAACACATCTTTGATGAGGGCCATTCGCACAAGAGCACTGCCATTAGAGTGACTCCAACACCAGAGCTACAAGAGAGGCAGAATCTGTACTTCACTGGGTAGAAACAATGGATATCAGCATCAATCCCATTCAACAGAAATCACTTACTGGCATCCTTCTTCCAACAAAAGAATGGGAGAAGATTTTCAGATCTTGGTCTGCTAAAGAACTTGGAACTACAAAGTATTCTGGAAGGCTGGAGAAGAAAAAAAGAGAGATCACACATGAGTCCTGTACTCAAGACAGAACAACGGACTGTGCAGACCTCATCTACAATTAAACACATTTATCCCTACTTAATGTGTACTCCACTTCACAGCCACGTTGGTGGGCAAAATGAGGGGCACTGATGATCCTGCACTTCTTAGTCTATAACTTGGGATGTGGTCAATTCTCACAGAAATAAAAATTTATAGAATGAGAAAAATTTTTAAAAATGAAGTATTTTCTAGAAAGACAACTAATCAAACATACACTCTCTTGAGAGGCTGTGGGTAAGAAAATGCCAGATGAACAAAACAAAACCCCATAAATCTACCAAGAAGTTTTAGCTCCTGTTCTCTTACTTCCATTGTCTACCCTACCCATCCCTTTAAGGCACACACCAAACAACAATGACTAGTGGGCAAGCTCACTGCAACATCAGAAAAACCCCTCCTTCTTTCCTCCATGTCACCTGACAGATGGACAGAGGAAGGCTAGTCAGGCCCTATAATGTGCTTCTTAGCATGTATACCTGGATCAGCTGGCCACACAGGTCAAATTCAAGAGGAAGCAGAAAACAGAAGCTACATCCTCCAAAGTATATTCCCCAGCTCTATACTCCTAAAAGTTCCCAGTACTGGAACAACCAGTAATAATAGGGTAGCACATTTTAAGGTTATGATCTGCATGAACCAATGAGGACATCAATGAACTTCATCAGTACTAAAGGATACTAGACAAATTTAAAAAAAAAAGTCCTGGTCACTTATGAAGGATTCTTGGGAACCAGCTCACTATTCTGAAAAGTTGTAAGTAAAGGAGAAAAAGTAAAGATGTATACTACTTTTCTTGTTGTATGAACTGTATTTAGGGTATTAAAGAGCTAGTGAAAAAAAATTGATAGAAAAAAGAAAGATGACGGAATTACAATATGACTAATAGCAATCCTTTATAAAATGATAGATTTGGGTAATCATGCTCACTCCCAGTGAAAACTATTTTTGGCAGCTAAAACCCTGATATAAAAAAGAAAACTCTGTGCTGGATGGAGCAAGCTGACAGCCGCTCAGCCTGCTGGCCACTGAGCACTATAAGTGTATAGGTTTGGGGGAAGCAGAGAGAGAGAGAGGGAGAAAGACAAAGTGAGACAGCCTGAGAGAGGAACACACAGACACACCAAATGCCAGCTGGAGATTGGACATAATATGCCAGGAGGCACAGGGCACCATCTAGTGAAAGATTCTTACCCAAAATACTGAACCTAGATCCAATTGCACCTCTAGAGCTGATATTTTACAGGAAATTCAGGAGGGAGAGGAACATGTTAAAGGATATCACAGGGTAAAAGAAGCAATATCTACAATGGAAAATTCTACAGAACAAGTGACCTGGCTTTGTTTGTAAATATATGCTAAGTATAAAGGAGGTAGGAGAAAACCATTTAGATTAAAAGGCCTAAGAAATATACCAAGCAAATTCATCATAAACTTCTTTAGATTTTGATCTGAGCAAACCAACTTTAAAAGATGATTGCAGAATAAAATACAAACAAGCACTGATCAAATTATTCATGACAATAGGAATAAATGTCAACTTCTTTCAATGGATACTGATACTGTGAAAATGTTATAAATCTATTATCTATTAAAACATTATTAAAAATATTTTTAAACATAACTTGAAAGTTATCAAAGGCAGTAGAGTTTGATTATTCCTCTCAAAAAAATCACTTCCAGTTATATACAACATTGTTAAAATTGGACTTACCAAGTGGATATCATGTAACCCTCATTAATAGAACAAACTCTCCACCCAGAAGCACCAGTCCTCTTGATTTCTCTGTCCCAATCTGAGTAAGTTTCAAATAGTGGAGTTCTCTGGCTGCTGCCACCACTAGCTCCACTCCCTCCTCCTCCTCCACCTCCTGAGGGTATTCCATTAATTTTTTTAGCTGCAGGAAAAGCAATATTATTAATTTTACAGTTATATTTTGGCCACATTTGCTCTATTCTTTCTGTGTCTCCTGCCACATCCATGCTCTGATGTGGTACCTCCTCCCTGCTTCATCTTTCAAGACTCCAAGAATAGACTTACCTTTTCCATTTAAAATTAACTAGTCTCATCCTTATCCAGCTCTTTTTCCACTCCTTAAACACTTTGATTTTATTTCTACTGGCTCTATTTCCTCTGTCTTCAAACACAAGCAGGTCAGCTTGTTTCTGAAATGATTTTAATTTGATCACACAGGTTCCACTCTAGTTACTATGCCACACATTTTTCTTCCTCTCTTTAACTGACCACCTTCCCACATGGTGAAAAATGCCTGCTGCCCATATTTCCTCTCCATATATTTTTTTCATATTTTAACTGCCTTCCATCCTTATCATTCGATGGAAACTATTCCTGACCACTCCCTGTCAGCCCATTTTTCCAACCCAAATCATGGGGTAAACCCAAGACATTTCTTATTTTCTCCACATATTTTGCCCAGAAGTATGAATGCATCCAACCATTATCTCTGTTCTCAAGCCCTCCTAATCTTTCCTTTCTCTAATACCAAATTCTCATCTATCTACCCATTAGAAAATTCTTAGTTTCCTGTATATACTCAATTTGCTCTTGAAAAGCTCACAAAGTTGTTTTTACTACACTAGAGTACTGGCCCATAAGGAGTTTTCAGCAGGGGTGGGGGGCAGGTTGTGCAGACTTGAATTAGCAAGATGCCATTCCTAAAAGAGAAGCACAACTATCCTCTGAGAACCCAGTTACAGTTTGGAAACACCTGCAATATGGCTAGAGAAAAAGAAGTTGCCTCAATGTTAAGCCAGATCTGCTCGGGGGTGACATATGCTTCAACTCTTCATGGCCCAATGTCTTGTTGCCACAGGCTGCCAACTATGTCAAGTCACCAGGCTAACATCCCTGACTGGATGTTCTGTACTTAACCCAATGACTGGGCTTAACACAAGACACACTGCCCTGAAAAGATGCTTAGCATCTTGCCCCAAACTTTGAATCACACTTATTTTTCAGTGGAATCAAGCAAACATAAATGACTTCTCTTGAACACAAAGAGCCCTCATATAATGGTTTATTTACCAATTATTCCCAATTCCCATACTTCCCTGTAGCCACACAAAACACTTCTCTATGAACATGCCATGCCCATTCCTATTGATTATTTATTAACTCCTGGTACAAGACAGGTATTTTCTGAGAACCTACAATGTACTAAAGTCTGAGAGCAAAAAGATAAGTATGGTTGTATCTCTACTTTGAAAGCACTTAAAAGAAAGTAGGGAGTTAAGTACAACAATCATAGTGCACTGGATGTCTGAGCACAGTGAGGATACAGAAGAGGAAGCCCCAAAACTTCTGAGGAAAGCTGGACCAAGAAAAGCTTCATGACTTGACCACACCTGGATGGAGTCCTCAGGAATGAGCCATAACTTGCCAGGTGAATGGTGAGGAGGCATACTGGGCAGAGAAGAACATTTAAAAACCATGGTATAATTGTAAACATCAAGTAATTAAATTCAGCTAGGACATAAGGGATGCAAGAGGTGATAGAAGAAGAGCTAGAAGATTAGATAAGGCTTAGACCCAAGATCTGTGTTGCCCCAAAGTGTAACCACTAGCAAGCCACATGTGTCCATTTAAATTTAAACTAAAATGAAAATGAAATAAAAAGAAAAAGCCAGTCCTTCAATTGCACTAACCACATTTCAAGTGCTTAACAACATATGTGGCTAGTGGCTACCCTCGAGAACAGTGCAGAAGGGAACACTTCTAATACTGGAAATTGCTACTCTAGACTATGCAAGGTTGTTTAGTTTTGGTACCAGGGATTGAAGCCCGGGGTGCTTAAAAACTGAAACACATTCCTAGCCATTTAAACATTGAGACAGGTTTTTCCTAAGTTGCTAAATTGCTGAGGTTGGCTTTGAACTTGTGATCCTCCTGCTTCAGCCTCCCAAGTTGTTGGGATTACAGGCATTTGCCACTGCTGCCGGCTGACTATGCAAGGTTTTATGTATCACATTAAGGAATTCTGCACTTTATCCTTGATGTGGCACTGGAATTAACTCAGTTGATTCTGATTTTGACAGCCTGTTAAGAATCAATATGTATGTCAATAAGTCCATAAACTCACATTCCCTTCTATCTCAGCATTTTCTCTGGGTAATACGACAACTAGAAATGTGCTGGGTGACTTGGGAATTGTCATCTCTACAGAAGACAAAGTCTGCATGAACTTTTCAGGTAATTCCAAAGCTATATAGTGTTCCAGAGCACCAAAACTCAGAAAGCTATTCAACATTAGAAAATCTAAGCAATTCACCATATGACTAATTGAGGAATAACTGATCAGTTCAGTAAAGTATTTGACAGAGTTTGACACATTTATGATTTAAAAAAAAAAAAAAGACCTTCAGCAAATTTAGGATAAACGAAAATTTTCTTGACTTGGTAAAGGGTATTTATCAAAAACACCTAGAAAACAGCATTATTATTAAAACTAAAGACAGAAACAATGCCTGCTAGCATTACTGCTATTCAACATTGTACCACAGGTCTTGGACACACAATGGGATAACTATACTACCCAAAAGGGAGCATAACAAACATACTCAAAATTTTGGAACAGGTATGTGAATATGTGAACAGTTTGGTGGCATACCCTTAGCAAAGGGTCTAAAACGGAGTATTTTTTAGTGTTTTGAGTTACAGACTTTAAGTTAAGCTGAGAATGTGCTACCATTGATGAGATTATTTCTCTGGCCAAATTTAGTTACAAGATCTGTCCAAGAACAGACAGATTTTGCTGAACATAAAGTGAAAGCATATACAGGATCCTGTGTTGTTTGCTATTTTATAGGTTTCTCATGTTAAAATCCTGTACATTACTCAATAGTTGGGACTAGGCCTTTTATACATTCTATATTTTCTTCAATGAGAGTTCATTATTGAATGGTTAGCAGATTCTCAATGTGGTTTTAGAGTCTGAAAATTCTAATGGTGTCCAGAAAGCTCCTAAGGCCTGATGCCAGGGGTCTACCACATGTGGACCACCGTAGGGGCTGCAGCAACAAACTGGCAAAGTGGTTCATCTCAGGAGACCTGGCTCCTCTGAAAACTACCTGACTCAGGTTTTATGACACAGCTCCTCAGTAGACTAAAAGCAAAACTAGTTACTAAATGCTTCTGGTCTTGGCCAACTTCTGTGATGTACTTCAGAAGTCTAATCCTAGACTGTTGAGATTATTTTAAGGAACTTCTACTTAATTGGCCCTACTGACACTTAGAACAGCCTCAAGCAACAGGAAAGATATTAAAAGTGGTCAATATATGAAAAGACAGCCTACAACTTTGACCATATGGCAGAAATTAGAAGTAAAAAAGAAGGGTGAAAAAGGTAAAGAGAATTGTGATCATTAATAATTTCAAAAAGGGTGAATCAACAAAGTGATTCTTAACCTGAAGATTCTGGCTCTGTGGCCTGTGGCAAGGTCAACATATTTCCAAAGGCTCTTCCAGTGATTTTGATGCATGTGGCTAGTTAAGAACCACCAATATCAAGAGATAAGAGGATCATTCATAATCATTCATAGCTATACTGAGACCCACTAGAGAACTGGCAAGTGAAAAATTCCTACACTGCTTAACATGGATTGTGTACATATTTTTCAAATAAGCACTTAAAGAAAAATCTAATATCAAGACTTGTGTTACCTTTTAGTAATATAAAATTAACAATGTTCACTGACAAGATATATATTCTGATGTGAAGCTACATTATACTTTCACATTACATCACACAGCATTTATAAGCATATCTGTTATGACCTAGATTTCTGACACTGAGCCTGCAGAAACTTTGAGGTTTTCAATTTTTTAGTCCAGAAGCATAATCTGACATCTTATCAATTTAATAACAAAGATGAATCTGTACGTTTCACATTATTTGCCCAATAATTATCTGACTGAGGAAAACAGAGTCCTCGTAGTTTCTTTGAAGTTAAAAGAGAAAAAAACAGAATCATTATTGTTTGTGTGAAATGTTTGGAAGCCTGTGAGTGACACATATCTTCTTGTACAGAGCTGGTTTTTACTAATGTGATACTGAATATGAAAGAATACCTCAAAATGCTTAAGGCCAGCTAAGGGATTCTTTTCCTAGATAAATGCAGGGGACATCCTCCAACTTTGAATCTTAATTGTGCAAACAGCTTTATCACCTACCTGCCTGCAAAAAGGACTTCTTTAATCCAGCCAATGAATCAAGGTGCCATCCAGAAGTTCAAGAGTGGATAATTGGGCATCTTTCACTCACAAATTAATGAATTCTGACTGCAGTGTGTGGAAATTTCAGGCTTCTTTTGATCTTAAAGATGCAGTTTATGCTTCTGTAATAGCATGGAAGGATATTAACAGATGGTACCCTATGAAGACACTGAACAAAACTTTGGCCAGTGTTATGTTTATGAAGTACTTGCTGCAGAATGAGGAATCTGAAGGATGTAATTTAAAAAAGTGTTCCTGAATATTTTAAGTATTAATCATCAAATTTTATCAAGTTATATAAAGAAATGAGAAGAACTGATTGCTAGAAAATACAGTGGTAAAAGATTTATGAGTAGATAAACAATTTTAAAGTATATAAACCAGAGATGCCCACAAGGAATGAACAAAGGAAAACGTGAAAAGTAAGTAAAGCAGGCATCAGGTTACCAACTGTATGATGAAGCTGACTGTATTTACTGAGCCCAAATCCTGCAGAAATCATGGATCTGTACATGAAACCAAATCACTGCTATCAGAGAGAAGTAGTATGAAGAACTGGGCTATATTAAAAATGAACTGAAGCAGGAACTGAAGACTATCTCCTACAACTCTGTACCTCTTGAAACTTTCATTTCAGCTACTCTCTTGCAACTCTGTGTGAGGATCTAATTGAAGATAACCTTGGTGACTGATCACTGTTCTATAGTCTGATGATGATCCAAAGGAACATTTACCTGACTAATGGTACAGGCTTTATACTACTTTATTTTTAGGCAGTAAGTGAATTTACTTTTTATTAAGATAGAAACTTTAAAAAACAATGTGTTGCTCAAACCTGTTATAATTAATATACATTTTAATAAGAAAGGTTAAATATATTTGTTATATATTTAACAAATTTCTATAAAGTCTATGATAAAAGCTATTCTGCACACATTATTTTCATATATCATCTCTAGTGTTGATTAGTATCTTTTAAAGTAAGGAAAATGTAGTTATACAATGTGTACTTATATTACATTTTAATGCATTTATAATACAGTGATACTGGAATACACTTTAATTATACAAGTTATTTTAATTACATATTTTAAGGTAACATATATAATCCCAGTACAATTAATAATCTGTTAGCCCCAGGCTATGCTGGGGTGAATGGATCTTTCACTATAAATACACAATTGGTTTATTTTTCTTCCTTAGACAGTGAGAGAACACATGATTCAGTCAGCAAGTCAATGTGCAAGTTGCTGATAAACAAGGGGGCTAACAGGAGACAAGGACTCTTTTTCTCTAACCTTTTATGAATTTTAAAGCATGGTTTATTAAAAATTACATGGCATATAAACAGAATGTACAGAATTACATGATCATCTAGAATTTTCCATGGTGATATCATGGCTGACACAAATATATGGACAAAACTATTTTACTGTCACAAAACTGCCTAGAAGATACCTGTGTCCTTTAGCAAAATCCTCATCTTCCTTTCCTCAATTTTATTCAGAAATATAAAATCAGTATTTTGACAATCTTAATAAACTCTCCTAAAAGTACTGAAGCATTTCAAGTTTTGCATGAAATCACACCTTGCCAGAAAAGTTTATGCTTTTCATTCTCTTTAAAGTTAAGATTACTTGAATTTATACTACCAATTAAAAAGGGCAGGAGATATGTTCTTCACCATAAAATAGAAACCAATGACTGGAGGTAAAATATCTGATATGACTTTTATGAGCCCATATTTACAGCTATTTATAGGTTCTTCCAGGTTAAATTTTAAGAAAAAAAAATATGGCAAATGTTGGCTCTTTTAGTATATAGTGCTTACTTCTGTAACAATTATGAAACTAATACTTCTACAATCATTAAAGTCCATGTACATGGAGGCTTCTGATAAACATAAGAATGAAATTTACACATGTAAAGTTAGTCACAAATTCAACATTTTCATATTTACCTGAATTGTGGTATTTTTTCCCAACATATTCAAATGCAAAGAGTAGCTGGAGGTCTGTTGGCTGGGAATAATGAGCTATTGCAAGGCATACCTAGGAAAAATTCTACATTTAGAATTTGATTTTAACACACTTAGTTAAATGAAATGTACAATAAGGCCTTGGTCACTGGGAGCGTCATCCAGGGCAATGACTACAGATATTATTCACATGCTTTTCTGTTGACCTAGAATGTGAAGGTGCTCCTTAAGGCCAGGTATCTCATTCATTGTTGTGCTCCCAAGACACTGTTCAATCTTTAGCTGGTCTGTGATAAGTATTCAGTATGTATGTGATGAGTTGAAATTTAACCATAAAATAATTTTATTCTAATAAATTTTATTCTAATAAATGAAACTTGAATGCTAAAGGCGCATTCTCCAAAAAAAGCAGTGACAACACATTCACTCCAAAAAAAAAAGTTTCAATTTTGGTGGACCTTTAAGGCTTAATGTAAGGCATGAAATTTTAATGTTTACACCTCATGGATTAAACAAGATCTAAATTTAATAAAGAAGCTGCAATTTAAAAAAGTTAAAACCAACAAGAAACTAAAAAAAGAAAAAAAAACAGGTGGCATAGAGAAATACATAAAAAAAAAAACAAGTTTACACAAAGTAGTTTGAGACTGTGCTCTGTAGTGGAGAGGTGAAGAAAAATGTTGGTTTTCTAGTCAAACAGATCAGAGCTTGAGTTCTATTTCTAATCAAGTTCTTGCTACACAATCCATGTGAAATCAATTTCTGTCTCCCTCCCAGCTTGTTTGCTCATCTGTGAAATGAAGATAATACCTAGGTTGTTGCAAGTATTAACAATCTTAATGCATGCTTGGCCTTCAGAGGAACTCTGTATATGGAAATATGGTTGTTATTCTTAACTGCAATTAGTTAGAATGAAGAATGGTTTTCTGAATGTAAAAAAACCTAAACTAGACTGTGGGATAAAATGTCTTCAATGAACAAAGAAGGATGAAGAAATTAAGACACATGCAAAGCAAGAACAGCAGAAGACCTTACTTAAAAAGATTAAGTTAGAAGGTAAAGCACCAAGCAAGAATGATATACTTTCAAGAGTGAACAAGCAAGAAAATCTGAGTTGTTAGTTCATGTCAAATCAGTGATGTCTGGAGCAAACTGATAAAAATTCCATTAACCAGTAAATATGTGTCACCTTGTTGCTTAAAGTATATTTTGAAGTCTTATAAAGAATGGGCATTTCCTATCTTACTAAATTAAAATATACAACTAAAGGGTCAAAATTTATCACTAGTTTTGACCAAAAAGAAAAAAGGCAACTTCCTGAAACTGACATATTTCAATGTCTCAATGCCTATTTAGAGAGTCTTCTGTGAGAATCCCACTTAACAAAATTTAGGAGGTTATCTATATTCCCATCCTTAATCTGTTCAACAGTCTTCCTTTAAGTACTTCTAGGAGCAAAACTACTAAAATCTGCATCTTGATAAGGACCTCATTACTTCCTATTCCTTTGGGCACCATATGTAGTTTATAAGCTTTGTTGCATTTTTCGCTAGAAATTTTTATGTTTGTCCCATTTGGCCATACTGCCATAACCACATCCTTAAGCCATATTCACTTTATGGCACCTCTGTGGGTATCCTTGCATTCTATAAATCCCCAACACTTAAGAATTCTCTTCTGTAGATGTAATTTTGGCTAATAACTGTTGTCTGTTATGGTTCCCAGGTACTTGCATAATAAATTAAATCTCCTAATTCTTGTTTCGTCACAAAACTGGCTTTCCTCACAAAATATCTCAATTTCCCAAAGTTCCCTCAGTAGTCTGTGGTCAGAGAAAATGTTTTGTTACACATTCTGTCTGACTTGGCTCCAAGAATCTCCTCTATCATGCTTATCACTTGGAAAATCCTTCTCCTCCTCTCAACCATGCTTTTTTGGAAACTGTCATGTCTGTTCAACACTACTTTCTTCCCAAGCCTTGCTAGACTGAGCCAAAGTCAGAGTATTAATTCCAGAAACCCTTGTTGTCTCCAAATAATGGCAGTTCCAATATAAAGTATCTCTTTAGTTAGCTGTTCTTATATAGCTATTTATTAAAGGGATTCACATACTATTTATGAGTGTGAATAAAAAGTAGCACATAGCTGGTTCTTTATTATATTTCTATCATTAAGTTCAAT
The DNA here is from genome assembly GCA_020662805.1 of Glaucomys volans. Taxonomy (NCBI): domain Eukaryota; kingdom Metazoa; phylum Chordata; class Mammalia; order Rodentia; family Sciuridae; genus Glaucomys; species Glaucomys volans. Next base: position 337,680 of record JAJEJO010000245.1, on the reverse strand, counting down.
TCCTTCAGGGTAGATGCTACATTTCTCACTCATTCAACAAATACTTACTGAGCATCTACCATGTTCTAAGCCCTAGGGATGCAGTGAACAAAATAGACACAATCTCTGTCATCATTAAATTAACGGTCTAGTGGGGTAGACAGACTCTAAACAAGATCAAAAAGAACAACACAAAAATGACAAGTTAGATAAATATAAATGCTAAAGAAGCAGGGAAGAGAACTATGCAGTTTTATAGCAAAGGAAGAGGGAAGCAGGTTAAAAATTTAGAGAAGACCAAGAAGACCTCTCTGCACAGACTCAATAAAGATCTGAACACTTCCACATTTTGTAGCATTACTTCAGTAGCTTTCTGAAGGTATACTGTATCTAATCGTGACAAAAATACTAGTCTATGAAATTAGTCACTAACATATTAATGCATACGCTCCTGGTCAATAATATTAGCATATATCCTCCTCTAAGACAATTAAAAAGCAGTCATTTGTCCTGTTTACACAAAAGAAATTCATAGATCACTGATAATGCAACATATCTTTTTGTGGCTGCAAAGTAAAAAACCAAAAGCCTATCTGCAAAGCAAACTTCAAAGAGTCTATTTCTCTCCTTAAAAACAACAGTATCATATTGAGTTAGGAAAAAAATGAGTATGTCCAATAGTATCTACATTTAAAGAAGACTATAGAAATTATTATGAAACTGAAACTCAGTTTAATGACTTCCACAGTGGTTCATTTTTTTGGACGATGGGGTGGGGGTAACTAAATATGTTGTTCTGTAGTGTAATTACAAGTGTGCATAACTTATTTTCATACAACCTAAGTAAAGGGTACCCTGGGTACAGACATGGACATATACAAACTTGTATGTCTAGATGACTTTCACACCGTTACTGTGGAATACTTTGAGAAGAGAAAGAAAGCCAGGTATTCTTTCCTTTGTTACTTTTTCATATATTCTATTTTAAAAAGTCTATGTCTAAATTCCTAGCTTCCATTTCTCAGATTCTAAAAGACTTTTAAAAAGCAGGTCTCATTTCCACACAAAATTATTCTTATTTTGCAAGTATTCCCTAGGCAATGAAAAATTGTAGAGAAATTCCAGCTCCACAGCTGGAAGCACAGCACTAAGCTCAAATCCAGGAGACACTCAAATTTCGAGTTCCATCACATTTATTGACAAAACTGGTTTCCTGTATTTCTGTGGTCTGAAGGTCACCAACGAGTATCTGATTCCTTGGCAAAAATGATAGTCCCGGAAAAAGACAACTTGTTATTTAATCAGATGAACCAAATCCACTACTAGAAAGCAAGCCTGAACAAGCAGTTCACAATTAACTACTTTAAGAATAAACTAGGAGACAAAAGGCATATATTGAGCTTAACATCCATCCATCTATATTTTAAAAAATGAACAATTGTTTAAAAATAATCCTTTTTCCTCCTGTTTTAAGTAAAGATTCTTCGAAAGGAAATGGGTGGCTCAAAGTTGCTAGGAGATTAGATATCCAATTTCCTATCATCAAATTCCTTCTTTCTTCATATAAACCTTTCCCAAATATCATTATTTTCCCATAACAGCCCAAGGACAATGAGGATGAATGATAATGGATGCAGCTGCACAAAGTAATCTAATTTAGTCATAATAAAATTGCAAGAAAACCAACTAAACAGAGGTTTTAGAGCAACATTTAATAAAATGTGAACCAATTTAGTATTCTGAGACTTCATATTTCAAACAAAAATAAAAATGCTTTTGATATTTCAAAACAAATCGATGGTTTACCCACAGAGCTCTAAGCATACATCTGACAATTTTTAAACAACTTATAAAATCAAAGCATTTTCCAGAGAAAACTTAGCATTCAAAAGTTTCCAGAGGTTAAAAAAAGCCTTCTGAATTACTACCTAATTTTAGATAAACTTTTATGTGAAATAAAAAAGACTGCCAGAATTTTTGTTTTTAACTCACAAAGCCAGTAAGCTTTGGTAGCCACACACAATTCAACTCTGTTTGAAAACACAAACCAGAGAAAAAAATTCCCTAGTTATATTTTCACTTTCCCCCCATGACTGTACAAAACACAACGAGTATTTCTTTCAGGCCTGAGGTAACATGCTTTTTATGTTTTAAGACACTAGCAAAGAATTTTTGTCAGAAACTTGTTCTTGGGAAAGGGAACTGGCTTGTCCTGTGTGGACATGTCAATGAAACCATCATCATTCACCAGCTGTACAACAATCAAGGGAGATCCATGTTTTGTTCACTTGGCAACTAACCATTTGTGTGAGAACATCTTTCATGCTACTACTTTGCACTGTTATTTAATATTCATCTGTTTCTGCTTTATCTTCTCAACAAGACTGAAACTCTTCAGGGAAAGAAATTGCATCTTATACCTTTCTTTCTAGCTTGCAAATTTCACGACATTGCTTCACATGTCAAAAATGACTGATTATTCTAGAAGTATCAAGACCTAAGTCAAATAATTATGATTTTCATTTACTAAAATACTGTTCTCTGAAATATACAGTAGGAATGGGAAAAGTTTAAACTGGTAGGAGAATTGGCCCAATCATATCAATTTTTCACTTAAAAAATTTTATCCTAACTTGATCTCACAAATTCTGCATTGTCCCTATTCTTGAGATGCTATATATCTTTTTTGGGGGGATTGGGGGTTACTAAGGATTGAACTCAAGGGTACTTAACCACAGAGCCATGTCCCCAGCCTTTTTTATTTTGAGACAGGATCTCTCACTAAGTTACCTAGGGCCTCGATAAGATGCTGAGGCTGGCTTTGAACTTGTGATCCTCCTGCTTCAGCCTCCAAAGTCACTGGAATTACAGCTGTGAGCCACTGTGCCCAGCAATATGCTATATATCTTGAAGTTAACATTTTCATAAAAGGGTTCCTGCTGCTTTAGTCAATTAAATTACAAGTATAAATCTAAGTCCGAGAACGTAACTTGGCTAAATATTTTATGTATACCACTACCTAATCAATTCTAAAGCTTTTCTATATAAGAATAGGCATCTCAAATTGGAAATGCCATGATTAAATGGCTGAATGTGACCTTAAAAGTTACCAAGTAAAATTTTCAAAAATACAGCATGCTGAGAGATAATTATACAGACTTGGTTTGAAAACTTTAAGCCACAGGCTTGCTATCACTTTGCTGGACAGTCCCAGTGGTCATGCATTTTCAGATATTCACCTCATGTTTTGTCTTCCTGTGAAGAAACTGTTGGTTCTAATTCTAAAACCAAATCCACCATCTCATAACCATAATTATAAGAAGATACCCTCTTTAAGATCTTTTTGACAGCCTCATTTGATATCAACAGAAACCTTACTGCAGTAAGTCTACTGACCATGAAAAACTAAAGTGCCCTTGCTGATGCAAAGACTGCTTCTATCCTAAGAGAAGGCAAATTCCTAGTCCATTAAGACACTGTTGTTCTAGTCTTGATATAAATGGGAGCATGCTTTCTTCTGGAAATTCTGTTACTATTTTCTGCATTTGCTACATCAGACAGAACAGAGAGGCCTTAGGTATGTCATCCTCATTCCTCTGGAAAGGGAAAACATGGAATCAAGAAAGTGGAGACTATGCCTTTGAATTTTACTCCACAAGGAGGTAATAAACATACCTTGGAAGGCAGGGAAGAAATGAGCCAATTAAAAAGTTCTTAATTTTGGGTTGCCCTGTCAAATATCACTCAAATTAATTCATTAAGATTTCTTTAAACCACTAATAATTATTAGGCTTCTTCTATAACTAAACATTGCTAATCCTATGTAACCTAAATCTAGCTTTCAGTTTATTGGTAAGGTTCTGTAGTGCTATATTAAAAGGCTTACCAAACCTTAATTATAGTATATTCTCCAACTTTTCAATCTTATTAACCAAAAAATGAAACTAGTTAGCAATGGTTATAATGGAAAAGACATGATAATTTCTAAAAAAGTCTTTAATATTTTAGGAACTGATAACAAATTATATAGAATACTTTAGAGTAGACATAAACTAATACAAGGAAGTAGTTCTATGAATATTATTGGCTTTGGCTTTACTTAAGGAGGTATCCAATAATTTCCCCTAAAAATAATCTGAACAATTAAGAATGAAAACTTCTACACAAAACTGAAATTGGTAAATGTAGCACAGAACTCAGGTTCATAAAACTTAACAGTATTACCTTTTTGGCACTTTCAGGACCTGATTCATCAAAGCGAAATCTGACAATTCTGAAATCTTTACAATAAATAATCAACTCCGTTGGATTAAATTTCAATTTCTGGTTGGGGCCTAGGACTTTCTGCTTCTTTTTATGGTCATTTACTACAAAAGAGAAAAAAAGAAAACGTATAAAATGTCTTTTTTGTTACTTACTCTTTCATACACTTCAGTAAAAATCTTAGTGAAAATCACTTCAAGGTGCCCCATCACCTGAGCATTCCTTCTCTGAAATCTCATATTTGTCTATAATCTCTAGAACTTTTGTGGGGGGAGGAGTGAGTTTTAATTCTGCTTTTTTAAGATAAAAGATTCTTTGCACAAAACCACTACCATCTAGATACATTTAATGATTAAAGTTTTTATTAAAAAGAGAACAAAACTTAGAAACTATAAAAAGCTATATCTCCTTTTTAAAATAATTCTATATCCCCAATTTAAAATGATTTCTTGACTTCTTTCTCTTTTATCTACTTTCAGGGACTGAAAGAGAGAGAAAGAGAGAGAGAGAGAGAGAGAGAGAGAGAGAGAGAGAGAGAGAGAGAGAAGGTAAAACTAAACCTATAGAAATAAAATTTCAACTCAAGTATTTCAAGGAATACCTCCAGAATGGAATCAGTTTTTAGAGACCAATTATTTTTTATTTTTTATTTTTTTGGATGTAGTCTTGCTATACTGCTTAGGCTGGCCCCTACAACTCCTAAGCATCCCAAGTAGCTGGGACCATAGGTTCTGCACCACCACACTCAGCTTTAATTTCTAGAGGGAATATGTGCAGAATACTACATACCTGTGACAATTTGTTCAATACATGTTAAAGGGACATCATGTTCTCCAAGAAGAAGGTTTCTGTAATGGAATTTCTGAAATAAAAAATCACATTCACATTAATTCTTTCCTTAATCTCACAGCAGTAATACAAGCATTACTTTTAAACGTGCTGAGAAATTGTGACTACTACCTCTAAAATGCACAAAGAACTTCTGCCTACATAGCCAGGACCATTCTAAGTATACAGTAGTTTAGGACACAATTTGGTTGTATGGAGAAAGAAATGTATGTTGTATTCATATTCTCTCCACCTTTCTCCCACTTTAAAAGATGGAAATGAAGTTAAAATGAAGTTAAAATAATACCACAATAATATCCAAGAAATGTAATATGATCAATTACTTCATAGGCAAACATTTGCATGTCTGGTGCTAGATAAACTATCCACAAAATAAGGAAGATGAAGAACTGCAGGTCACCAGATTTTAATGGGTAAAATACTTGATCTTCACAATGAATATTTTATAGGGAAAGTATTTTTTAGAGTAGAATGTCTACTAGAAATAAAAATCTTTAGAAAAAGCTTTTGGCAAACTAGAGCTCATTGTTTTTACCTGTTAACAATTTGTTTCCATTTCAAACCAAAGACGCAACTGACACAACTAACCTGCTGTCAGTATAGCACTGGTTTATTTTTCCTATTATTGCTATTGGATTTGAGCTACTCAAGGTACATGCTTCTTGTTGACAGTGAAGTCTGGGGCTAGAGATCATTTAATGAAGCTAAAAACAAAGGGGAAAACCCAAGTGCACATCAAAATAAGCTAGTATCCCTACCTACGAGATATTTCTAAAGACCTCAAATGTGGTCTAAATACAGATACAGGGCTAATAAACACACAAATATATAGGAAATATTATGATAAATTAATGAATGGATGTATGGAATATACTTACACATAGATCATTCATAGTTAATAGGAAAGTGTTTCATTAAACAACTTTTGTTATAAATAAAGACTTAGGAGGCAAAAATGTAATATTTTGCAAATCAAAATAGAACTGAGCTAAGAGAAAAGTCTGGGATTTTTAATTTAATCAAACAAATGTTTGAACTTTAGTAAATCAAAATTATATAGAATTATTACTTTGCAGTAAGAATATAAAATGGCAAGAGGGTTATTTTGATCAAATAATTGGATAAAATTGATAAGAACCATTTTATCAATTTTTTTTCACTCTTACTGTATACTAGAAACTAGAATTTGACATTTTGGGAAAAGAATTATTTGTTCAAAAAATTATGAAATCAGTAAAATGCTCAGCATTTACAAGATTATTTGCTAAATAAATGAGTTTTTCTCTTCATGACTAGTTTAAAAGAGTACTTTTACCTTCATAAGTTAAAATATTTGGAAGGGAGGAAATAACTCCCTTATTGAAAAGGATATATAACCAATGATCACAGAGGATAAACAAAACCAGGTAACTTAAAATCATCTAATTCTATTCCTCAAGCAAACCCCCAATTCTGCTTAGCTTTATTTTTAATTAAAATAGAATGTATTCCCAATATTATAATCATTTTTCAATAAATTTATTATAATTTTTTCATTCCTGTGATTTATATAACCATATGCTCTGCTTAGAGGTGGCTCCTTAACACAGTTAAATAATATACAAATAAAACACACCTGTAATGGCATTGGGTCATCCGTAATAAAGGAGATTTTGAAGTTACTGCATATCAGCTTTCCCCATAAATCATACTGACTTGTGTCTGTTGCAATGCATTTTCTCACAAAATTGACTTCATTTACAACAATTTCTCCTTAAAAAAAAAAATGGGCCATTACAATTACACCATAAAATGTCAACACTCATTGGATGACCTAGAAGGAAAATTTCTTGATATGATTATGACAATAACTGATGACAGGAAGAACATTCACAAATTGCTTACTAGGTGCTGAGCACTGTGCTCTGCATCTTCACCACAGAAACAATAAAAAGGCATGGTTCTCCATTTGTAAGGTACAGAAACTGAGGCAAAAAGCATTCTGGGGTCTGAGCTGATTGAACCAGAAAGGATGCCCTGCATCTGCACTCTTTACTTCTGCTATACCACTTCTCGTTATTTATTTGTACAAAGGAATATTTGTTTTATTAACATGTGACTTCACGTTTGATCCCTTTTAGGGTTTTTTCTTTTTTCTTCCCAGTATTGGGAATTGAACCGAATGGTGCTTTATACTTCCAGCCCTTTTTATTTTTAATTTTGAGACAGGATCTCACTAAGTTGTCCAGGCTGGCTTCAAACTTGCGATCCTCCTGTCTTAGCCTCCCAAGTTGCAGGGATTACAGGCATGTGCCTGTGGGCCGAGCTCTTGATCCCTTTTGTAAAGGATGAGGAACAGCATTCAGCTTTACTTATTTAAAAACATATTCCATAAAGTCATAATTTGTTTTCCTTAATCAAATTTTATAATTTAAAAATTTTAAATACAGCTTGAATTAAAAAGAAAGATTAAAGAGACAGATACAAGAAATCAAAAGTTAAAATGTGCTCTTGGAAAAGAATAATTTTCTATAATTTATTTAAAGCTTAATTATCACTAAATCTTACTTTTAAGGTCTAAAACTCAATTAGCTCCAACAACATTTCTAAGTCATCAGCCTCCAAGGTCAACAACAGAAAAGTTAAGGTGCTGATCTACTCTGTCCATTTCTATCACTATAAAAACCTTTAACAGTGATAGAACCTGTTACTGACAATCCCCAAACACCTACCAATTCATGAATAATGAAACTAATCTCAAAACAACCCTTTAACAAAAATGTTACAATAAATTTGAGTTATAAAATAATTTTACTCAAAGTTCTTAAAAATTCACAAGACTAGTTTTAAGCACAGCTCCCCGACACTTACTTGAAGATTTAATTCCAACAACATCATGTCAAATTCCTGGCTCAAACCACTTGAGTAAATTTCCATTCTGAACACAAGCCTCCTTCACATGGCTGAAGGCCCTGCATGCCTGGCAGGCCTCAGCTGTCTTTCTCACCCTCATTGCTCTAACCACAGTGGCTGTCTATGAAGTCCTCATAAGGACCACAAGGGTTCCATCTATGGGGCCTTTAAAACATGATTCCATTTTTGGAATATTCTTTCTTTTAGCTTAATCACTATCTCAGGTATGCCTTAAAAAAATCTGCCTGCCTAGACTAAATCCTTCCTATCATAGCATCATATACTTACAATACTCATCACAGCCACAATGTTATATATACATACTTAAATTAATACCTACCTCACACTCTGGATTATATGCCCTATGAGAGTTAAAAAAAAAAGCCAGGACTAATTTTTATTCAATGCTGAAACTTTAGGTACAGAACAAGTACCTAGTACATGGTAAGTGCCTGTTAAGCAAGTGCTGAATAAATGAATAAAATTCACTTCGGTACCCTGGTTCACCACACAACCACCACCAGTTGGACAGAAGCTGCTCCAAACAGAACAAAAACCAGTAATTCAATATGGGTGAGTAGCCAAGGGGGAGGAAGATAAGCACTATTTCAAGTAATCTTACATGACGATAGGAGGAAAAAAAATCACAGAACTGCCACTGCTTGTCTATGCATGCATAGAGAGCAATAAAAATCTACCAAAGGGGTTGGGGTTGTGGTTCAGTGGTCGAGCATTTGCCTCATGTGTGAGGCACTGGGTTCGATGCTCAGCGCCACATATAAATAAATAAATAAATAAATAAATAAATAATAAATAAATAAATAAAATAAAGTTATTGTATCCATCTACAACTAAAAATATTTTTTCAAAAAATCTAGCAAAGGGAGTTTCTCAGAATTTGTCTTAATTCAACAACATGTAAGATAAGGAAGGCAGATGCTTTCTTTAATACACAGGTAAGGGACTTGGGCACAAAGAGGTTAAATCACTTTCCTAAGATCTGAAAAACAGTAAGAAGCAAACTTGAAAATTATAACTAAGTGTTCTGACTTCAAATCCAACCTAGTTGTTCCTTGGCATCTATGGGGAATTGGTTCTAGTACCCTGCAGATACCCGAATCTGTGGATATTCAAGTCTCTTATGTAATATGATGTAGCATTTGCTTACATATATCCTTTACATCATCTCTACCTTAAAATATTTAATATAGTGTAAAGGCTATGTAAATAGTTGTTATACAGTATTGTATAGGGAATAATGACAAGAAAAAAGTGTACATGTTCAGTACAAGGGAAATTTTTAGAATATTTTGATTGGTAGTTGGTTGGATCCACAAATGTGGAACCCACAGATTTAGAGGACTACTTGTACTTGTTTCCCTACTCTTGCACAAAATTAAATGTAGTGAGATAGAACAAGTATCAAAATTGAATTAAAGATTCAAGGTAACCAGGTGTAGTAGGAACACCTGTAATCCCAGCAGCTTGGGAAGTGGAGGCAGGAGGATCATTTGCAGCTTAGAAAGGTTCCAAGCAACTTAACTGGACTCTGTCTCAAAATAAAAAGTTAAAAAGAGGGCTGGGGATGTGGCCCAGTGGTTAAGCACCCTGGTTTTCAATCCCTGTAAACAAACAAACAAACAAACAAACAAACAAACATTCAAGGTACTGGTCTTAAATGGATTCTAACAAGAAAAAAAAATAGACATAAAACTCATTAGGGGCTGGGGTTATGGCTCAGTGGTAGAAAACTTGCCTAGCATGTATGAGACACTGGGTTCGATGCTCAGCATCACATATAAATAAATAAAATAAAGGTCTATCAATATCTTTAAAAATTAAAATAAATAAAACATTAAATAATTCAAATACATAAAATTCAAATCTTCTAGTTTCTTGAACACAAAGCTTACCAACACCCTTATCAGAATCTGGATTACTGAATATTCAACCATTTTCCTCCAATTCTGCTACTACCATTTACAAGAGGCCCTCAGCTTAAATAACTAAACTAATTATTCCCAGTTCAGACATAGGACATATTCCTGTAACAATGACTTCCCCAAACTACTGGCTCACAAAGTATGATCTATATTGCCTTATATTGTCACCTTTCTTACCTAGCCAACTAACCCAGAAAAGGACTTACAAAACATTGTTCCAAAAATTTATTCAGTTATAGCATTTATGATTCATACCTATTTTTCACATATACATACATACCAAAGGATTTCAGGCTCTTGAGATGGGGTGCAGAGGAAATAATGGGAATAAAGGGATGGAGGGCTCTTGAGGAAGAACATGGTGGTCACACTAGCATCATCTGCCAATTTCATTTATGAGGCACGCATTCAGGACAGACCTTCTTCTTTCTAGAAACCTAACTCTTTTATCAATGCAAAAGTGAAATGATGGTCTTGTGAATGTGGTGAGGATGAGACCAAGAAAAGGAGAATGCATTTAACGGGTTCAGGGGATGGTAAACCCCACGGGATATATACAAACCTCTGTTTCTGGAAATAAAATTATTACTGAAATACAGCCACCCTCATTTCCTATGTTCCACTTCACAGAAGAGATTTTCTGTTGAGATGGATACTTAAGTGAGAGTTCTTAAAATTATGTGAAACAAGGCTCAGAAAATACGATTAGGCACTTCCTGTCTAAGGGCAGGTGCCCTCCATCTGCAAAACTGTAGTGATCTTAGAAAGCTCTCAAGTTCCACTCAGAACCAGGATGAGAACAGAAAATCTTCTAGGAATGTGTCCACCAGAGGCAGATCAAAAGACTCCATTCTTACCAATGAGCTGTGGCACTCAGCAGAACATGTTGTCGGTTCACACAAATTATCTGCTCATAATGTCAAAAAATAGACTATAATACTGTGGGCCACTACTGCACTACAATACTGTGGGCCAGAAAACTAGCTTTTAGACAGGAAAGAATTCGAAGAATTCAAAGAATTTTAGACAGGAAAGAATTTGAAGATTCAAAAGGGCCTCTTCTGGGCTGGGGATGTAGCTCAGTTGGTAGAGTCTGTGTCTCTGCTTCCTGGTGCCATGCTCCCAGATGCTTTCCTCCACCACATACTTCCGCCATGATGTTCTGCCTCATCTCTGGACCAGAGAAATGGAGTCAGAGGTCTATGAACTGAGACTTCTGAAACTGTGAGCCCCAAATTAAACTTTTCCTCCTCTAATTGTTCTTGTGAGGCCTTTTTGGTCACAGTAGTGAAAAAGCTGACACAAATGGTGACCTTGAAAAGGAAATTGATAACAAAAGTTTTAAAACTTCAGGGGACATAAAGTTTTCATAGAGATTGTACTCCTGCACTTTTTCTGTGGTAAAGGAGGGGCATGCTATGAGTGGGTTGCTCTGCTTCACCAGCCGACTGTGTGCTCATTTCTTGAGCTCCCAGCTCAGTGCCATTGGCAAGTGGGACTGTTTATACCATCAGGCACTTCCCAGCATGTCACTGTGGGAAATGTTGGGTAATCAAAAAGCATCATAAAGCACTTTATAGATTAGAAGATGGACAAAGTTTCTACCATGGCTGAGAAGGAATCAAAAAATCATAAGTTTGTTTCTTCAAGACCCTTCCATCTGTAAAGAAATATAAGGAAGGAAAATACAAAGGTAACAGATTTCTAAATGGTATAGCTAGGAAAGATTTTAATTCCCTGAGGACCCCCCCCCCCAAAAAATCATGTCATATTATCTTTCATAACACAATTTACACAATTAGGAAATCAATCCATGTGTGACAAACAGAAATAAATTTTTCATAAATTTTAGTTTAGAAAATAGTTTAAGACAAAGTATCATTGTGTGCAGTGTCTAATTAACCCAAGGAATATGTATGAGCCAAAAGCATAATTCAACCCATGGATTTAAACAGGATGAGTAACTATCCTACTCTGTCTGGGATGGGGGGCTTTGATAGATGTGGGACTTTCAGCACTAAGAGCAGAATGATCTCAGGCAAATCAGGACCCCAATTTTAGATAAATTCAGAAATTACGGTGGCCTAAACTTTATTACAGGAAGTTGAAACTATGAAGACAAACAAAATGTCAAATACTGTCATGGTTCTGACAAGGTCTGATTCTGCAGTTCACACACAATACAAAAAAAACATACAATAAAGTCCACATCAAGTAAGTGCTACTCACACTGGGGGTGGAAGGAGAGATACAGTGTAGGTCTCAGGAAGACTATAGAAGGAAATCTTGGAGAGGTTGAGATAGTAGAGAACAAGTGATAGCAACAGTAACAAAGGCCTAAATAGGGAATAAGGTATCTGAAAAAGAGCAAGGAGGCAACCTGACTAGAGCAAATATCAACATCAGGAACCGATAAGACACCAAAGTCAGTGAGGTGGAGTGTTATTAGCAAATTGTAGTGGCTAAAGAATTCGGATTTGATTCTGTTTAAATAAGATTCTATTTATAGAGGTCATGAAGAGCTTCTAAGCAACAGTGGCAAACTATAGACAGAATGATGGTCAACAGGAGGTGAATAACCAAATGTTGGCATGAGGTACTGCAGCATCTAAGGAATGGACAGCTCTAAATATTCTTAAGGCTCTACTGGTGAAGCATAAACCTGATGCTAAGATATGACTATTCCCAGGTCCAAGGGCATGTTACTAGTCCTTTGTCCTTTGTTCTTTTACAAGTAATGAATGAAAATACTATCAAAATCAGTCTACTCATCTTTCCAGCCTATCGTCAAAAAGGCATTACACACATGGTGAGATTTCAAAACTGCAGGAAGGTACAAAATATTTAAATTAAAAGAGGAGATTAAAATCTCTTCAAAAAAAGAAAAAAGGCATTACATAAAACATCCACAAGACAGTTCTTTTGCCTTTAAGGCATTCACAATTCAACTGTGGACATAAGATTTATGGTACGGCAGAAATCAAGAACAGTATATTAATGGTCCAAAGACTGAAAATGTAAAAAACAAACAAGAATCTATACAATGGCTATTTTCATTTTCCAGATGGCCCATGCTCTTCTGATCTGATTACAAAAGGCTCTGACAATCAGTGTATTCATTATCAATCTAATAGTTCATCTCAATAATGAAAGTGCTGTTAGCATTGTAGATGGGAAGAAGAAAGAAGTGAGCTGACACACAGCCTTAGAACAGTGGCCAAGGCTTAGCAGGCACTCAGGATTCAGAGAACAAACACTTCCTGAGAAGCCTTTGTGAACACTCCTCACCCTACCTCACATGTGACTTAGGTGACCTTCCTCTGAGTTCTCACAACCTTTGCCCTTCTCTATGGAGCCACTTCCCCAATGGACTGAAACTGACTAAGGGCAAGACCCCCATCTTTTTATTTCAGCTTTTTACTCCTCTGCCAGGCAGCACTAAACATGCATTCAACACCTGCTAAAGAAAGAAATTCATTACTGTTAGTTATAACATTTTGACTCTTCTCCTTTTTACCTCCTAGATCCTTAAAAAAAATCATATCATGGGGTTAGAAGACAGCAAAAGCCAGCAGGCCCTGCTCCCTATAAATCTTATATCCTCATTACAAAGCTGCTGGCATTCCACCAGCCTTTGCTTTGGCAGAGCCAGTGACAGGAAGGCCACTGCCTCTCAAGACATTCCATTTTCTGGCAACTAAAATTGTTTGAAAGTTCCTCCTCAAGCAGGGTCAAAACCTGTTCCTGTTACGAAAAGGGCACAACCAAAGACAGAGTTCTTTTAACCTCACTAGCGAACTCCCTCTAGACTGACATCCAATCTGCTCCTCTACAGTTCCAAAGCATAAATCTGTACCCTAATGTCACCAGTGCAGCCAGGTAAGCTGTGCTACTCAGTGGTAAAGGCATAGCCCAGGAGCCGAATATAAAACTCTGGCTCTACCCTTACAACACTAGGCAAGTTACTTGACCTCTGCAAACTACTTTTCTCACCTGTCAAATGAAAATAAACTGGTGCCTTAAAGACAGAGCTGTTACGAGAATTAATTAACCTGTAAACTATACTAGTTAAAGATCTTAGATGGAAGTATGAGAAACATGCATAGAACTAGCTTGGCAAAAAAGAGAATTCTGTGGCTTTTGTGTTAGCTGACCCTCAAGTACTATAAAACCCAGAGAACTGAACGCCATCAGTTATTCCCTCAGGGTCCTTCACTCTTTGGGAGAGATTTTCTGGAACTATGGATACTGGCAGTATTACTAGAAGGATCTCTTCCCTTAGTACCAACCTGAAAATATCCAGAGGCCAAGCTGTGCTCATGTTTTTAGTCTGAGGTGGTTATTATCCTCAGTGGCCACACTAGAACCCTAGGCTGGGTAGACTGGGTGAGAACAATTTATCAAAAAAGAGAGGATACATTTTTTGGAAGATGGTGGAAGAATTTCTACGCAGACAAAATAATTGATATTCTCTGTATAAATCCTCATTAGACTATATAATCTAATACAGTAATTTCACTCAGTGGTTTCCAATTTAGATTTCAAACCAGGTATGCACAAAAATAATTTAGGGGACTAACACATTGTATTTTGCCAACTTAAAAACATTTTTAAAGGCACTGCTACTATGAACATCATTTAACAAAACAACTATAACAAAAAAAGTTAGAAGGATATAATCTCAGAATAAAGGACAATTCTTTACATCAAATTAATTTAGCTTTATGAAGAAAGCTGCAATCTTTCTAATTTTCTCATTTTGACCAAGGGCTGGCAAAACATCACCTAGCCAGGTGCAGAGGCACATGCCTATGGTCCCAGGACTTGGGAGACTAAGGGAGAAGACGCACTGGGCCTAAGAGTTCAAGACCAGCCTAGCAACATACTGAGACCTTGGCTGAAATATGGGAACCTCTGATCCAGGTCATAATCTTCTAACTAGTCCACAGGCAGCTTTGGAGCACCCTGGACCCCGCTGCAATACAGCCGCATTATACTTCTAGCAGCTTCCCCTGAGCCTGGCACCCAGGAGGTTCACAGAAGCTGCCTACCAGTCCAGCAGCTATCACCAAAAGACAGGAGTACAGTTTGGTATTATATGCTCTTAATGAATATACACTGGAACACAAACATATACAAGTGCACACAAATTTTAAAATTCTTACTTAATTTTCTAAAAGTATTGGAGGGATTTTATATGTATACGATACAGTCATTCTGAAGAGGTGATAAAAAGAAGGACTACATGGAGTATAAGTTCTTTTTTCAGAGTGCTTTATTTCAATTACAGGCTCAGATATGATTCTCTTGAGATGTTTCACATGAAATAAGTCTTTCTCTTACTCTAAATCTAGGAGTTGGCCTGTCTGTATGTGCATGGTAAGAAAGCAGTTTGTGCAGATGATTAAGGGGTCCTTGATTCAGTCACTGACTCAATAAATATCTCAATATCTATCATATTTCAGGCACTATGTTAGACATCCAGGACCATGAAGTTGAATTACATACAATCTATCTTAAGGAATTTCATGAACCAGGAAAGCTGAAAATTACTAACATAAACCACAATCTAAATTAAGTTACTAGCCATTTTCTTCAATTTTTCTTACTTAATAAAAGATGAGAACCATCTTAAATTTAGCCTTGTAAAGTTCCAACAGAGCACATAGAGACTGTACACAAATAAACAATTGATTTTGTGTTCTAATTTTCATCTGCTTATTGAATTAAAAGTTCAAACTTCGGGCAACTGAAGTAGGATATCCTTGGACCAAAGGCATTATGCCAGAGTACAGCATGCAATACTATATCTCCAAACAATCACTTCTTGCTCTGTGTGCCTGGGTAAAGCCACAGGTGACATAGCCAAGTTTTCTCTTCATTTCTTAAGCACAATGAAGGCTAGAACTATATTATTGAATCCCTCTGAGTAAAAGCCCTATCATAGCTTGCTCTTCATGGTTTTTTTGGTTGTTTGGTTTTGGGGTTTTTTGTTGTTGTTGTTGTTTGTTTGTTTGTTTGTTTGTTTGTTTTGACAATGCTAAAGGATCAAACCCAGGGCTTTGCACATGTCAAGTGTGCATTCTATCACTGAGCTACATCCCTAGCCACTCTTAGTCTTTAGGTAACCAATACTTTAGCTACGTATTATCTGCCTTCCAGATTTCATGGGAAGAGTAGTAGGCTGCAGGCCAAAGAAGAGGCAAGAGTAGGGTTTGAGTAGTCATAAATGTAACATGACAGGTGAAGCAGAAAATAAAGACCACAACAGGACAGCAAGTAAGAACACAACCAGGAAGAGCTTGAGAAAGCCAGAACAAGGAGGTAAGAACAGAAAAGGTCATGAAGGAGGATGAAGAACAGTATAATTCAGGATTGGCTCAGGGTTCTACAATGTTAAGGTAGGAGCAAAAAGAACATTGGGTGACAGAGCCATCACAAATGCATACACATATTGTGACATGAAATTCAATACAAGAAAAATCAACACAGGTCAGAGAGTCCCTTAAGGTGACTAAAAGAGAATCCAGATTTAGCTGATATTTCTAAAAAAATCACTTGTAGTCAGGAACTGGGTTTAAACTCTTCTCCAGAAAACTGACGTTTTAGGAGAAAGGTAAGTTTTTAGTAATTTTAAATAACAGATAAACCTTCAATGAGAAAATTCTTTAATATTTAATAACATTTTTCATAAGCACACCTTAAATTTGAAAGCAAATTTAGGGCTGGAGTGTGGCTCAGCTGGTAGAGCACTCACCTAGCATGTGTGAGGCACTGGGTTCCATTCTCAGCACCACATATAAATAAATAAAAATAAAGGTCCATCAACAACTAAAAAAATATTTTTTTAAAAAAGCTAGTTTAAAAAAAGTCAAGCATTACTACTGGTAGTTAAGACCATGTTGTTTATTAGAGTCAAAGCATAATTAGGAAGGAGGAATGAAAGCCTATGAACAAGGCTTCTTAAAGTCAAGCAAGCCAAAGTTCAACAGCTCACAGGCAGGCACTCATTCAAGATGAATACTGCTTCTCACCACTACCTTTTATTTTATTTTATTTTATTTTATTTTTTCTTTTTTATTTTTTCTTTTTTTTTTTTTATTGAACACAAATGGAGTACAGCTATTGTTTCACTGGTTGTACACAAAGTAGAGTCACACCATCTGTGTGTTCATGCATTTACACAGGGCAATGGTATCTGTCACACACTCTGTTATTAATTTTACCCCCCACCCGCCCCCACCCCTCCCTTCCCTCTATGCTAGCTATCTTTCCTCCATTCTTGCCATCTTTCCCCCCCACATTATGCATCATCATTCATTTATCAGAGAGACCATTCGGCTTTTGGATTTTTGGGATTGGCTGATCTCACTTAGCATAACAGTTTCCAACAACATCCATTTACCTACAAATGTCATAATTTTATTCTTCTTTATGGCTGAGTAATATTCCATTGTGTATATATACCACAGTTTCTTTATCCATTCATCTACTGAAGGGCATCTAGGTTGATTCCATAATCTAGCTATTGTGAATTGAGCAGCTATGAACATTGATGTGGCTGCATCACTGAGGCAATCTGATTTTAAGTCCTTTGGGTATAAGCCAAGGAGTGGGATAGCAGGGTCAAATGGTGGATCCATTCCAAGTTTTCTAAGGAGTCTCCACACTGCTTTCCAGAGTGGCTGCACCAACTTGCACTCCCACCGGCAATGTATGAGTATACTATCACCACTACCTTTTAAATGCCTGGAGTGACTAAGACTGAAAGAGCACACAAACAGAGAGCAAGGGTTACTTGGTGATTCTATTGATCACTCTGAGGAAAAGTGTAAGGATTAATTAGTACACACTGGGTGAAAAGCGCTATCAAAATCAAGGGAAAATATTTATAAACTAACTCCCATGATAAAGTTTTTTTCAAGAAAAACTTTTATGAGTTAGCATCTACCATATGGAACACAGGGACAATGTTTTTATTTTAAAATTTTAAGTTTCCATATTTATTCAGTTACTACTAACAAGTTCTAGTTACTTCATTAATTTGGCTAAGTATTGACTTACATTTTTAAATGTTGACAGTAGCCACACAAACTGGTATTTGATTATATTTCAGATTTAAAACAGTCTTTCCTAAGTGTCTGGCTACTTCCCCTAATCATGTTAAACAACTGACTTTTCCCCAATTCTTACATAATTATCATACAATTCAAAATACTAATCAATCGATATTTTTTGTGTATCCTAAAATGAAACTCTTATCTGTCACCATTCCCTACCTCTAAGGTACTCTAAGGTAAATTTTGTTTTTAATAGTGATTCTCAAGCTGGAAAAAATTTTGTCCCTGAGGGTCGTGTGCGCATACACACGCACAAACACGCACAGAGATGTGGCAATGTGTAGAGGCATTTTGGTTGAGGCAACTAGGCCAAAACTAGTGGCAGGGGATAGGAGTGCCACTGGTATCTAGTAGTAGGAGAGGCTAGGGATGCTGCTAAATTAAGGACAGCCCCTCAAAACAAAGACCAAAATGTCAATAATGACTCTGCAGGGAAACCCTGTTCTAAACTGAAACAAAAAAATTTGCAAATACAGCTGACAACTTCAAAAAACAATTGCCAACTAAGTAATTCAAAGTTCACTAAGCTTTGTTACTAGTAAAGAGACACAGACATAATAAAAGCTTCTTTTCATGCTATCAAAATACATTAAAATGATGACCTAACTATTAATCACAAATGTATTAGGTTGCTAACAGATACGAAGGGCGAGAAGTACTTTCACTACCCAAGCAATTAAAGATATACTTCCTTTCAGAAGAGAACATTTCAGAAGACAAAACAGTATGAGATAGTGATGTTCTTGACAGTTTTCAATGAAACTCCATTATCTCTAACCAACTCTTTTTCTCCTCTCAGTCATCAGATTTTTAAATGGAGAAAGTTTAAGATAAATAGAAGAGGGAAGTTCACCACATGATACTAGTCGGTAGAATAATCCAAGATCAAAATACATTACCAAAGAATCTGTTAGAACTCCAGTGTTTACCTGGCAAAAGGACTGGCTCCAGTTTTTTAATCTTCGGTTCCGAACTGATCTTATCATCGGTCTGAAATACATTAACAAAATGAATCAAAATCGAAACTCCCCTCTCATATAAGATATTAAGGCAATTTTCGGTTTTCTGAGTTGACACATGCAACAGACACACATTCTCTGACTTTAAACACTTTCACGTCTTAACCGAGTTCTGCTCACTATGGCCGTGGGAGCCTGACGATGAAAAAAATATGAAAATCGCTCGTGCCTCTTCCAAGTGTTTACATTTATGACAGACAGCAACCTCCGCTACCAGATGCCCACAGGCGCTGCACTCACGCTGGCGGTCGCGGTGGGGACCATCGCCGGCGCTGGGAACCAAACAAACCAGCTCCGAGCGCTCCCCTGGACAGGACTTCGGGCAGGGAATGGCTGCGGCGGAGTTTTACAAGTTTCTACCACACCAGGGAGGCTCCCCAAGAGGCGCGTTTCCTCGCGCCGGGGCTCGGACCGCCGCGCGGCGAGGGGCACCGAGACAGACGAGCCTGGCGGGGTCCCCCCGCTCTGGGGTCCGGCCCTGCGGCTCCCCGGAAGCGCCGGGGAGAGGACAGCGCGGGGTGGGGGATGTTTACCTGGGGCGGCGGCAGGAGGTAGGACCTGAAGGTGGGTCTGGGTGGCTTGAGGGAGAACATGGTGCCGCCGCCTTTTCGCCCCGGCCCTGTCGCCGGCCAGCAGCAGCGCCGAAGCCTCCGAACTCCTCCGGTCTTAGAGCTCCCCGAGCGGCTGCCCAGGCCCAGTCTGCTGCCCGCCCGGCCGGGCGGACAGGAGGGCGGAGACACCGTGGAGCGCCCGCCCGACTGGGGTGGAGCTGGGGCAGAGCCCGACCGACGCGGACGCCCGGGTTCCTCCCCGGAAGGAGCCCGGCGCCCCGCCCCGAGAGGCCGCGTGCGCCGGGCGGGGCCCCGCCGCTTCCTGGCTCTAGGCCGAGCTGGCGCCGGAACGCGAGGACTGAGCTGAGCGTGGGCTCCCGGGCCCGCAGAGGGGACACCGTGAGGAGCGGAGCGGGGTAGCCATCTTAAGAACACGGCCTTAGGAGGGCGCTTCTGCGGCGGCCGCTGCCCAGGACGCTGGGTGCCCACTATTTCGACGCCGCCCCGGACGCCCTCCTCCGGGGACTTCTCCCTTAACTGCTGCTAAGTTGTCAGCCTGAGCGAGCCCCGTTCTGAGTGAGGAGCCTGGGGTGGAGGGAAGGGGACTCTGATACCCCGGAGTCCAGCAGTCACACCATAGGCGCACTTAGGAGGACCCACACTCGTGCAGCCGACAGTGGCCGTTCAGTGCAGGCCGTGCTGCCTGCGACCAAGTCCCCTCCAGAGTTTTCACCCTTGGGGAAGATTTTCTTCTGTCACTCATTCTGTTGTCTTTGTTAACAACTTTGTCAGGGGGATGACCTCCCTGAACTCACTGCTGGGATGCGCAGGTCTGGTGTGTCCTGTGGGGACTGGGTTGTTGGCAGGCAACCTAGACTCCTCAGTTTAGTTGGTTAATTTTTACCCTTCTTGTTAAGCTTTACTGCGGAAGAAATTGTTAAGTTGCCTTCCTTTCCTTTCTTGCCCATCCTCACATAAAGATGCTAAAGAGCAGATAAGTGATCAAAAATTCAGCAAGAGGAGCGGTGTAGGGGACTTCAGTGGGCTGTGCAACAAATCTGCCTATTAGTTGCAAAGAACAGAGGAACTTAAACCTCTGAAGAATAGGGCATTTCTCAACTGTTTCTAAACTGGAGCAGTCTTTGGTGGGAGGAGGATAGTGGTGGATTTTAGTGAATCTACTGGTTGACAGTAGGTCTTTGTTATACTTTGAAGAATAAAACCCCAATCTACCATTTTATGATTAATGGTGTAGGGAATCTCTGATGTGGCCGTGTGAATTATAGTCATACTGACGAGTGTTACTAATATTAAAAAATTGAAGCAAAAATTCAAAAGCTGTCTTTTTCTGAAAAATAACTTATTCCAGATTTGGAACCCTGCTGATCTTTCTAGTTAAACTGTTTGAGTAACACATGATTCCATTTTGCCCAGGAACCACAGTTGTCAATGTCAATTCCATTGGATTATACATGTTAAAACACTATTGTGCACACAATTTACTTTTATGAATAATCAGTTATTCTGTACATTAAATGTATTTTTCCCACACATGTTCTTCAGGCATTTTGTGGGTTCTTTCTTACAGTTCTATGACTTATTCTGTGATTTGGGTTTTGGTGTACAGGTTTCCTTAGGATCTACAATCTAATATATATGTGATCATAGAATTAAAGATAGAAAAACTCTGCTTTCCAGATTTGTTATTGACTTAGCACCAAACTATATGATTTTTCTGGATAACCAGTTGTATTAATCTGCTTGGGCTGCTGGAAAAAAAATACTACAGTTTGGTAACTTAAATGACAGAACCCTGGGGAGGAGCAGTTAGATAATGAACTCTCTGGTGTCTCTTATAGGACATTAATCCTGTCAAATTAAGACCCCACCCTTATGACTTATTGGGGCATTATAGTTGTATATGTTGATGGGATTTATTGTTAAATATTCATATAGGCACACAATATAACAATATAATTTGGCCAGTATCATTCCTCAGCATTTCCCTCACTTAATCTTAATTGCTTCCTAACAGTCCTATCTCCAAATATAGTCACATTGGGCATTAGGGTGTCAATGGGTGCATTTGGGGAGACAAAATTCAGGCCATAGCACTAGTCTTGAAGACTCTTCCTAGATCCTGATCTCATTGGCTACTCTGTGTTTGATATAATTGACCACCCCCTTCTTTGGGCTCTAATATCACTATTTTGACCTGCTTCATCTGTTTTTCTGACTACATGTTTCCATTATTCATTCTTCTAACATGGGGAATAGTGACATTCCCTAAAGATCACTTCCTTTTCCTTGACAAGGAAAGAGCTAACATATCTTGAATATTATGTGCTAGATAATTTTTATATTCATTTAGTCGCTTGTTCAGTTAGTTATCAGATTTGCATTGAGTGCTAACTTTGTGCCAAGCACTATTCAGAAAGATGAAGTTCCTACTTTCACAGCACTTTGATTCTGGATAGAAAAATATTATTTTTACACACACACACAACATCATATCATTGCAAGTTCTGTGAAGAACATAAATATATGGAGGCAAAAGGGTATGTATGTATTTCTCCTTGGGGAGTCAGCTATGGTAAGGGAAGTTCTTTCTGATTGATGACATTTGAGCAGAGGCCAAAAGGAGAGAGAGCAACCCAAGTGGAAATCAGGAGGAAGAGTGTTTGGGGCTTAGAGGTTAATAGGATAAATGAGGTGAAAGCCTGTGTGGTGTGTTTGAAGCAGCCTAATCCAGTAGGAGAGGAGATTTGAGAGAAACAACAGGCTGGATCACATAGGCTCTGAGAGTTGAGAAGCCTTGCAGTGTTCTGAGTTGAAAGTCATATGACCTAACTCCAACTGCTATATGGTACAACTAGAGAGAAGCTGGGAGACAAGTTGAGGAACTGCTATAATAGTCTAGATAAAAGTGGGTGATGGTGATAGCAGTTGAGGAGATTGGAAGTAGATATATATGATGCTACAAAATGTCACTGACTGTATATTCTTGAAGTATTAAGTATCTTACAAAATCTGTTTCTTGAAGAATGCTGGCATGATAACAGCAGTAGCAGTTTTTCAGTTTGAGCATAAAAGGAGACAAATAACTATATACCAAAACCAAAACCCAAGGACAACATCAACCACAAATCCTAGGAAATAATATCTCCACTATTGGCATCAGCTGCTGCCAGTACTCCTTCCCCTCCCATCTTACAACCCAGATGGCAGCCTGCGAACATCCTAGTCAGCCATTGGTCCACTCACTAGTCAGCCTGAGAACGTTCTCAGCAGCCATTGGCCCTATTCTGTTTAAATTCCACTACTTAAGAATAGGTCCCCTGCCATTTTCTCTCTCTCTCTCTCCCCCATCCCTGAGAGTCCCTCTGGACTCTGGTTGTCAGCCTCTACCCCTCTCTCTCTTTTTTTCTCTGTCTCTCTCTTTCTTATCCTGCAGGCAGACACTCTGCCTGTCCACTTAATAAAATCTCTTGTGTGAGTTCCTCATCTAGAGTGGTTTTTCTGGGTGCTTTCACCCACGATTTGCAATATAGAAGCAAGTGGTACTAACAACCAGTAGCTGTCATAAGGTGACTGATATCAATAAAGGAAATCAATAAGACATTTAAAGAACTTCAAAATAGCCAAAAAGTATTTTCTAGAAGGCCCAGCCAGTTAGGTGAGAGTAACAGCTGAAATAGGAAGGGGAATTTTTCTTCTCCAAAACATGAGAGTGCAAGGGGCTCATGGTAAAGTCTGAAGGGGCTAAAATAATATAGCTGCAGGAACTCTGGAAACAAACCTACCGGAATTCCGTCTAGGAGAGGGACCCACACTGAGGACTAACTTCCAGCATGGAGACCAAGTTGAGCAAAATACAAACAACAAAGACAGGCAAGAAGAAGGTCCAGATGAAAAATGGAGAACAAGCATATCTCCAAAAGTAAGCTGAATTTTAAAAAATTTTAATTAAAAAATATTTTAAATATATGGTAAAAACAAGATGTTCTCTGTAAAGTTAGAAAAGAAATTCTTCAAACAACCTCCTTCAAAAAGTTCAAGAAAAACAATTTCATATAAAAATAACAGGAAAGTATGGAGGTCAAATCCCATAGAAAAGTATTGTAATATAAGAGGATAGGAATGGAATAACATTTCTACAGACAACAAAAGCATACCAGAAAGATGTGCCTTCTAAACAAATCAAAATTACCATCCTGTTTTGAAGTCAGCCAGAAAAATACCAGGAACATGATGAGACATAAAGCAGCCATATAAATCAGAATTAGAGACCTTGAAATGAGTAGAATTAGAAGAAATTATTCCTGATATTAAAAGTCAATTGAAAGGAAACCAGGATCAATAAACACAACTGATGGTGCATTAACAGAAGCAAATGAAAAGGAAGAAAGAATTTTTTTTCCTGGTACCAGGAATTGAACCCAGGGGGCACCTAACCACTGAGCCACAATCTCAGCTCTTTTTCATATTTTATGTTGAGACAGGGTCTCAATGAGTTGCTTAAGGCCTCACTAAGTTGCTGAGACTGGTTTTGAACTTGCACTCCTCCTGTCTCAGCCTCCTAAACCACTGGGATTATGTAGGTCTGCCACCACGCCTGGCAGGAAGAAAGAATTTAAAGGTCAAAAAGCAATGAAAAGAGAGAAAACAGATTAAAAAGTGGCAAATGTTGAAGATATACAAATAGGATCCATTATACAGATAATAGGAGTTTCAGGTCCATGGAGATGGCGGGGCGGGGGGGGGGGGTGGTTAAGGAGAATAAGAAACAGAACAAATACTACAAACACAATTTTATTTTTTTTATACTCTCCATACTGCTTTCCAGAGTTGCTGCACCAATTTGCAACCCCACAGCAATGAATGAGTGTACCTTTTGTATTCTTGATAGACCTTCATCATGTGGGCTTAGGACTAGATTTCCTTAATGTGACTCTCAAAGCATAAGAAATAAAAGCAGGAATCAATAATTGGGATAGATTCAAATTAAAAAGCTTTTTCTCAGCAAAGGAAACAATTAGCAATGTAAAGAGAGAGCCTTCAGAGAGGGAGAAAATCTTTGCCACACACACTTCAGATAGAGCACACATTTCCAGAATCTATAAAGAACTCAAAAAACTTTACACCAAGAAT
This sequence comes from Glaucomys volans, assembly GCA_020662805.1. Taxonomy (NCBI): domain Eukaryota; kingdom Metazoa; phylum Chordata; class Mammalia; order Rodentia; family Sciuridae; genus Glaucomys; species Glaucomys volans. The sequence goes on along the minus strand of JAJEJO010000245.1, from coordinate 312,913 downwards.
ACAAATAACCCAATCAATAAATGGGTTAAGGAAATGAGCAGACACTTCACAGAAGAAGATCTATAAGCAATCAATAGATACATGAAAATATGTCAATATCTCTAGTAATAGGAGAAATTCAAATCAAAACTACCTTAAGATTTCATCTCACCCAAAACAGAATGTGTATTATCAAGAATATGAGCAATAATAGGTGTTGGCATGAATGTGGGGAAAGAGGTACACTTATACATTGCTGGTGGTTTTGCAAATTGGTGGAGCCACTATGGAAAGGAGTATGGAGATTCCTGAGAAAACTTGGAATGGAACCACCATTTGACCCAGCTATCCCACTCCTTGGCCTATACCCAAAGGACTTAAAATCAGCATACTACTGTGATGCAGCCACATCAATGTTTATAGAAAATCAATTCACAATAGCTAGATTGTGGAACCAAACTAGATGCCCTTCAATAGATGAATGGATAAAGAAGAATAAAATTATGGCATTTGCAGGTAAATGGAGTTGGAGAATATCAAGCTGAGATAAGCCAGTCCCAAAAAACCAAAAGCTGAATGATTTCTCTGATAAGTGGATGATGATACATAATGGGGGTGTGGGAGGGAGGCAAGAATGGAAAGAGTGGATTGTATAGAGGAAAATGAGGGATGGAGAGGGGGAGGGGAGAAGGAAAAATAATAGAATGAGACAAACATCATTACCCTATGTACCTGTATGATTACGCAAATGGTGGGACTCTGCTTCATGTACAATCGGAGAAACAATATTGTACCCCATTTGTGTACAATGAATCAAAATAAAAAATATTTTATTTTTTATTTTTTATACTATTTATTTGTTTGGTGCTGAGGTTTGAATCCAGTGCCTCACATGTGCTAGGCAAGTGCTCTACCACTGAGCTACAACCCTAACCCACAATATTTTAAAAGAAGTGAAAAGCTATACACGCATACACACACACATATGTATCATATGTAT